>VKOC01048895.1:0-42630 GCA_009364415.1 Spea multiplicata
GTCAGCAACGGAACGGGTAGTCCTACAAGCCGGGTCAGCAACGTAGCGGGTAGTCCAACAAGCCAGGTCAGCAACGGAGCAAGAATGGTACAAAATCAGCAGGCAAAAGGGGTGGTCAGACGAGCCAAAGGGTCAAAAATCCAGAGAAAACCAATAGCAAAACGTAAGGGAAACACTGTAACAAGGACCACAACAGGGTACCAGACTAAACATAACCGGGGTATTTAAAACCGGCGCCAAAATCACAAGCTCCGCCCCCCAGCCCGAGACCCAATAGTACGGGAGGAAGTCCCAGATCCCCGCCTTTGAGGCAGACTGGCCATTCCCCCTACAGGACAAGCAGGAGGAATGGCTGAAGAGCGAGCCCGGGTAAGTACTAGATGCTGGGAGTCACTGCTTCGTCGGACCATAGGGTGTCCGGCAGAAGCGAGACTCCCAGCTCCAGAACTCCGTCCCCGATGCCGGTGGTCGGATATTCGACCACCCGCATCGGTGGGGTTAATAGGTTCCCCGGAAGACCGCCGCGCGCGAGCAGTTCTCTGCACGCGCGCGTGCGGCACTGAAGGGGTATCGGAAGGCTGCCGCCCGCGCGAGCAGTCTTCTGCTCGCGCGTGTGCGGCAACGAAGGGGTGTACCGAAGCTGCTGCCGCGCGCGAGCAGTCTTCTGCTCGCGTGCGTGCGGCAGCGAAGAGGTAAGTGTGACACTATGGAAATGAGCAGCAATGAATGTTGGATTAGTATATTGACTTTCTCATGAATAAAATACTGTTTTTATTATAGGTGGAAACTGAACTTTCTCGCTACATTCAGGTATGAATTGCACACATAAATACATACTAAACTTTGACAATATATGTTGAGAATAGTAAAATATTTGTATGAAAAAAAGTCTAGAGGAATATATGGTGGAAATGTGGTCGTACGGCTTATGGTCCTGTCATCCTTTAAATGAGAGTTTGAGTCCCACAGCTGATGGTGCCATTTTATAAGGGATTCTAATTATTCATCTACCTCTAATCTCAAGTCTAGTATATCAAAAGGTTTTTGGTGAAGTGAGGAACTATATATAAATGTTGTCTAAAAATCTTAATCTTTTGTAGCGATCATAATGTACAGTAATGCATAATGTAACTTTTTTCCCAAATAATTTTCTCCACACTAGGTTATGGCTTCGGATCTAAGTGATTTAGTAGTTATAAGAGCTGGCAATGTCTTTCAAGGTGAGTAATTTAGTTTAATACAGAATTAACTATAGTATTTTCCATGTTTTTATATTTGTATGCCAGATATAATGTAAGCAAAAATATAATGTAAGCAAAAATTCTCAAAAATGTAAGATGTGCTTTCTTTTTTTAGTGAAGAACAGTAAACTTTATTGTATTTTGTCTTTTTTAAAAAAAAACTTGTCATGATTTTGCACAGCATGATCTAATTCATGTAGTCTTAAAACTATGGAATTTATTTTTCCTGAGGATCTATTGGTTTGTATGGTGATAAGACCACGTATTCATTTATTAGTTTCATGCAACCCATGCAGAGATAGAAATATAATATCAGTATATATAATGGTTACAGAAACTCCTAGTATTGCTGACACTGTTTAACTGAGAATAAAACCATTTCAGAATGGAGTTCGCTTTCTGACCGAAAAGAAGAACCTGCAATGGAACTTTTGACTTTGCCGACATTTTATCCTGAGACATGGCTTTGGCTTGACAACGACATGTATGTTTGTAAAAATAATCATTTTTCCCAGTGATAATTTCTGCTAAACTATTGTTTCATATTTGATACGTTAAATATATTTTACTTTTGATATTTTAGCTACTTTATGAGATCAAAACACACATTATATGATCAAAAGTATGTGAACACCCCTCCTAATTATTGAAATTAGGTGTTTCAGGCACATACATTGCTTGTTTAAAATCAAACACATAGGCATGTAATCTCTATAGACAGTAGAATGGACCGTACTGACGAGTACAGTAAATTTAAACGTAGCACTGTCATAGGATGCCACCTTTTCTGTGAAGTTTTTGCCCTGCTAGACCTGTGCCAGTCCGCTGTGAGTGCTATCATTGTGAAGTGGAAGCGTCTAGGAGTAACAACAGTGGTAGACCATGCGCATTTGGGCCACTGTGTGCTAAAGTGCGTAGCATGTAAAAATCACCTGTCCTCTGTAGCATAACCCACTACAGAGTTCCGAACTACCTCTGGAAGCAGCATTAGCACAAGGTCCGTGTGCTGGGATCTTCATGAAACGGGTTTTCATGGCCAAGAAGCTGCACACAAGCCAAAGTATACGCAATGCCAAACATCATTTAAAGTAGTATGGATGATGGAGCAGTGGAAATGAGTTCTCTGGAGTGATGAATTACCCTTCACCATTTGGATGTTTGATGGACGAATCTGGATTTGGCATATGTCAGGAGAACGCATATTCTAAAGTTTGGTGGAGGAGGGATAATGGTCTGGGGCTGTTTTTCAGGGCTTGCGTTAGGCATTTTAGTTCCAGTAAAGGGTAATGTTAATGCTTCAGCATACAAAGACATTTTAGACAATTTGTTGAGGCAACAGTGTGTACTGTTCCAGCAGTGGACTACACAGAGCCCTGACTTTAGACCCTTTTAACACTTTTGGGATTAATTGGAATACTGATTGCGAGCCAGGCTTCCTCACCCAAAATCAGTTCTTGACTTCACAAATGCTCTTTTGGCTAAACGGGCACAAATTACCACAGACACAATTATGTGGAAATCCTTTCTAAATGAGTGGAGGCTGTTACAGCTGCAAAGGGAGGCTGACTCCATATTAATGCCCATGGTTTTTAATGGGATTTCCAACAAGCTCATATTGGTGTGACGGTCGGGTGCCACATACTTTTAGTCATATAGCGTGTTATATATATATGGCATATATATAATTATATATGTATCAGTATGTATATACAATTATATGTATTCTTATTTGCAGCTCGGGTGTCACTACCACTCTTGAAGTGACTGCCCCACAAAGAAACACTACTTGGGTGGCCAGTGGTTTTGTTATTTCTGAGAGACTTGGACTACAACTGATAGAGGAACCCCTTCAGGTAATATATAATTTATTCAAATCTTAATTCCAGCAGAATGGGAAACACAATGTCCAGAGGAGCACTAAATGGTTATTTATTTGTACTTCCAAATATCCCTACTCCAAAAGAAGAGGTATTTAAGGATTTTGTTTCAGAAACAATCTCAGCCATTTAGTTTCTCGTTTTAATATATTTTTTCTTATCTTTTTCCAGCTAGAAGTAATCCAGTCCTTCTTTATTTCACTAAATCTCCCATACTCTGTAATCATGGGTGAACAGTTAGTTCTGGAAGCTACCCTGTTTAATTATTTAGCCGAAAACCAAGAGGTATGTATTTTTTAAATTAACACATACTAACTAAACACCTTACGTGAAAATTTGTATATTGATAATTTGGTAATAATCACAAGTAATGTATAGAAAAGTCAAATGCTCACTGTGATCAATGTAGAAATATTGGACTGAAGCTGCAACACCACAAACAGCTCATGACATGCCAGCAAATCTGCCCTAGCAGATAAAATACTCTGGATGTTGGACATGAGGCTGTGGATGATAAAGTTGTAATTAGAGTTACATGAGGTGGATCTGGGTTTTTTAAGAGTCATGTAGGAGCATGTAAAGAATTGATGCTGGTGGTCTGACTGGTAGACAAGTGGTTTGGTTGTGACACCAGTGCACTGCTATGGTCAAGCTTGTGCTTTAATGAATTGTGGCGACTTTATTTTTAAGACCCATCTAGACACACATGCTGTTTTGTTATAAATAAATTGCTAACCATGGAATTATTCTTCCGTGATATAAAAATAGTGTAACGTAAGTAGATAAAGGGCTAAATCGATTTTGATTGGGTTAACAATGTATGAATGGAAAGGGTGTTTGATTGTTTAATAATGAGACAACTTATGATTTTTCTGTTCAAATAGCTTAATTGTGATGGTAAAGGCGTATTAACTTGGAGCATTCTCCCTGTATTTGCTAGTATCGCTCATTAATGTCTCATTGGTGGCATTATCCTTATAAAACAAACGTTATATTTTGGATATTTTTATATCATTTTCTTTTTTCAGGTCACAGTTACACTGGAAGATAATGACTCATTTGAAATTATTGCACTAAATTTTGATGCCAGTACCGCAGCTGGTCAGAGGAAAGTGGCCGTTCCCAGTCAGGATACCAAGACTGTTCTGTTCCCAGTAAAGCCAAAACAACTGGGTCTGATCTCATTTACAGTGAAAGCAACCTCCTCTGCTGCTTCAGATATTGTAACCAAGAACATACTTGTAAAGGTAAGTCACATCAGCTCATTACAAAGTACAAAGAAGCTCCTACATGGTGCTTACGTATGTACAGGGCATTTGTCATCCTCAACGTGTGTGTATGTCCACTGTGATAAAATAATATAGTCGCTGAATGCGAGTCATCAAAATAACGTAATAGTGACACAATATTAAATGTCATATATTTTGCATTTATTTTAGGCTGAAGGAGTGAAGCAGTTCTATTCCGAGTCAGTATTATTTCGATTGGCCGACACAGAAGGTTCACCCAAGGCTATGTCAAAGAATTTATCATTCACCTTTCCTTCAGATGTTGTACAGGGGAGCGAGGAAGCATTTGTCACGGCTGTTGGTAAGAATTTATATTATATTACATTTTTATTATTTTATTTCATGGTTATTTATGTTTATTATACTATTTGCAACATTGCCAATATGGGTTTTCTTTGTCAACTATTATACAATGTGAAATTTGTTTTTATTTACAATTACAAAAGGTATGTAAAAACTAAAATCAATTTGACACACCGTGCTATGTGTTCTCAAAATTTCAACAGGCGATCTTCTTGGACCATCAATAGAAAGTCTTGAGTCTCTGATCCAGATGCCATATGGCTGTGGGGAGCAGAATATGATTAACTTTGCACCAAACATCTATGTTCTTCAATATTTAATGGCAACCAAACAGATAACGGAGAATATTAGAGAGCCGGCCATAAACCACATGTTACTAGGTGAGTAGACGCTTTCATTTAAGGGTTAGGGTTAAATACTTGATATGCCAGGAAGCTTACATTGGCTCACAATACAATACAATACAGGAACTAAAATCCATTAACATCTATGCTACGAATGCAAACATTTGACTTTTATCTAAGTTACACATTTATCTTAAAATAGCATTCATTCTATCAGGAATTCTAGTATTTAGATTGTTATTAATGAAAAAAATGATATGTATTCTATGTAGCTCTAGACATTTATTACACATATATTGTACCATTTGTACTGTCTCCATAGGATATATTTTGTAAAGAACAAAAGTTTACAACAGTACGATAATAATTGCAGAGTTTAAATGTTTATTTTTTTCTTTATTCAGGTTATCAAAAGGAATTAACATTTAGGCGAGACGATGGCTCATTTAGTGCTTTTGGAAACAGCGATGCTTCTGGAAGTACTTGGTAAGAAATGTAACACTTAACATGTTTTCAGCACCAGTGTCACAGTAACTTATGGCCCATCTCACCTTAGAAACATGTCACAACTACTTCTGAAATGAATATACTGTACCTAAAACTTTTTAACACAACTAGATTGTGTTAGATTCGAAAAAAGGCATTTATTAGAATGTAGTTGCTGAGTGAGTAAATAAGTCCGAAATCCCCTCAATTTCTTATTTATTTACAGCAATTCAGCATTCAGTAAAATGGCATTTCCTGTATCTCAGAAAATAATTACAAAACAAATGATGCGTCGTAACAATCATTATTCACCTGTATGGATATATCATTCTGTATCTGATTTATTTGCATTTTTACCTTTTGCATTTGTCTAGATTTACATGCTATGTGTTTGTAATATATATTTTTAACTGATTTCAAATTGTCAATTTATATTTCAATAAAATATAATAATTGACATTTCTAGTGTTGAAAGGTCAACCTAACTGCGGATATGCAGTTACTTTTGTCTGCAATATAGCCAGAATGAGTTCTTAATCCAAAATCTAATAGAATTTTGAAATATTATTCGAACAAAATACTATAAAAAATGTAATATTGAGATATACAGTATGTCAATCATATGTGACAAGCATAGGAAATTGTCTCCGTTTTGCTATTTATTTAACACACACTCATTTTTTCCCAATTTTTAGGCTTTCAGCTTTTGTGCTTCGATGTTTCCTTCAAGCTCGGCCATTTATTTATATAAGCCCAGACATTTTAACCCAAACCGTAGAATGGTTGGTTCAGTACCAGGATATGAACACTGGTGTATTCTCAGAACCTGGGCGTGTTATTCATTCTGAGCTCCAGGGTGGGTTAAATGGTCCCATCACTCTTACTGCCTACATACTTACCTCACTCATTGAAGATGAGGGATATAGGGTAAGTACAGAATATGAAGCTGCTTTTACCAATATTGATCTACAAGATCAAATGTCTCTCTTTTGTTTCATATCATGTGTTTGATGTTTTTTTTAATTAATGTATCCTTACCACATTTATTTGTTATTCGTTTGCAGAAACACTATAAAGACACAATTCTAAAAGCAGTGCAATACCTTGAGAATGAGTTTGATAAAGGAATTTCCAGTAACTACACCCTGTCGGTAGTAGCGTACGCTCTGTCTTTGGCAAATAGCACTAAAGCAAATGCATCTCTTACTCAGCTCGGTTTGAGAGCAAATAACATTGGTAAGTACTGAAGTACTATGGTTGATATAGCTTGTAGGGTCTTGGGATCTATTCTGTTAACCACATTTGACTAATTGGAAATGGAAAAGCAAAGAACACAATTGATGCTTACTTCTGCTGCTTTCTGTGTCTTTAGGAGGGCTGAAGTACTGGTCTTCTCCTACTGAACATTATGGGCAAACTAGCTCATGGGATATCGAGACAGCAGCGTATGCATTACTGTCCCATCATAGACAGAATCGTATTTCTGAGGGGATCCCTATCCTGAGGTGGCTGAGTCAGCAGAGAAATCGTTTTGGGGGATATTATTCTACCCAGGTAAAGCAGGCTACTAATGTCACTCCTTACCATTTATCCTCTCTATTAATATATTATTCTTTCCTGTTCACCTACTCTGCTTTTCAATACACAATTTTGCTTTAATAATTATTTGGTTATTAGAAGAATACATTGTATTTATCGTCCCCTTTGAGTCATGTGACATGTTATCTTTTTCAGGATACCATAGTGGCCCTGCAGGCTTTATCGCAGTTTATGGTTGAGGTACCAACTAGTGAAACTTCTTTAACCATAACAATTACCGGTCCAGGATCATTTGTGCCAAAAACGTTTCAGATCAACAGTGGAAATAATCTGCTTTTACAAAGTCAGCAGGTAAATTCCATGTACATGACACTGTATTTCCTTAAGATTGGGAGGATTCCACATAAATCAATAAACCAAAGTCTCATGATGTATATTTGTTTTTATTATTAGATTGCGGTTTCCCAACCACTAACAATCAATGTTACTGCAGCTGGAAGAGGACTGGTGATTTTTCAGGTATTAATGCATTGCACTCACATGTATTAATGCTTACAAAAGATGTAACTTTGTGTCAACATGTTAATGTTAAATAGTTTTTTATTTACATATACTATTCTGTTTTACAGCTCAATGTAAATTATAACCAGAGAGTATCATCCTCACGTAAGAGAAGAGCGATTGGCTCAGAAGCATTCAAGTTAGATGTAATAGTTAATGAAGACAAAAACAACATTTATCGACTCTATGTGAATATATGCACAAGGTAAAAGGTCTACTTCCTATAACATGTATGTTGAATGTAGCTGCAATCCTCATGTATATTTAAGCCACCCACGCACAACACCCAAATATACATACACCGAACACACACACTGAACACAATATACACTGACTACTGTGATAACAAACAGATTTCAAAAGAAGCATTATGTGAGACGGTGTATTGTTGAGCTCATACTGAATATCCACATCTTTACAGAAATAAGTTTCTAGCCATTAATATGCTTAGTGAATTTGTACATTGTTTACTGAAGAAAATGCATTACTAATTAATTTATTAGTTCAAATTCAGCATTTTATCAACTGACATGCAGATTTAGACAGTCTTGTGTGTCTGCATGCAAAGATTTGGCTTGTTACACATGAAGCTTTTCAAACAGTTTCTCTAGGTGCTAATGGAAACATCCCCATGATTTCCTTCTTCCTTTTAGTGGAAAGGTTAATAGAATTGACAGTTATTTATGTTTTTGTGTTAGTTTAACAGGGTTTATTTCATAAACTGCATAAACTACACTAAATATTTTCTAAAGCATTTGTATGGCTTACTTACTGTAATATTGCATTTCTAAAGCTACCAAGGCCTTGGGAATGAAAGCGGAATGGCTCTGTTGGACGTCGGATTTCTTAGTGGATTCACATTGGACCCAGCAGGAATTCTTCAACAGGGATCCCTTAAGTTGGTGGAGCAAAAGGATGACAAAGTATACCTTTACTATGATTCGGTGCGTTGAATCAATTCATTAATAAAACAATACAAGTGCTTCTATGTCTGTATCTGCTTAATAAAAATTATTCTTATTGTTTAGCCACATATATTAAAATGATATTTGTAAAGTAATAGGAGAAATGTGTATAGTATAGACTTATAATGTTGTTGAAGAAATGAAAATCCAGAATGCTTTAATGTTTAGCGGATTTCTTCTTTTTTTTTTAGGTGACCAAAACCCAGTTATGTGTATCCATTCCAATGATTCGTGTTGCTCATGTTGCTAGTTCTAAGGATGCAGTCGTTAAAATTGTGGATTATTACAACCCAAGTAAGTATTGAATGTTACAGCATTCTTTAGTTTTTGGTTTATTAATTTATTTCATGAAATATAATTTTAGAAAATAGCATAGTGTTTTAACACTGAACTGTTACATTGAGCATCTTTGCGTCACTTTATCAACCACCAGCACAACTGGACCAGTAGAATTAGGAACCCCACTAGCAAAGCACAATTTACATTCAAAGGGTACCATGACACAAAGGCTAATGATGCCCCTTTACTCCAAAAATGTTAAAGTTAAGCGATATCATAGGAAGAGTATGGTTTTACATTGGCATATATAAAACAGGTGGGTTGGGTTTCTGTTATGGCCCCATTTGCCTCTAGCAGCATCATACAAATCTGAAATGCTTAGCATGCCTTATGGGAATCTGCCTTTGTTATATAGAGCAATTAATAAGCATTGCTTATATTGAACTCTGACAGATTCTGTGATTACACTAATGAATCTACAAAAGCTGGTTCAGTCTTCACAAGAGAATATACACTTTTAGCTCTTCCTTGAAGGTGATACAATAGAGTTATTAACCCTTAATATCTACAATGCCTTAAATGAAACGACAATTTGTAAAACAGGATTTCACCTCTGTTGAGTGAATAGTATTTAGTAGCATCTACTAATGAGGTTAGCATCTTACTTATGAAACAAGTTCTAAATTCCTTTTTTTTTCTCCAGCAAACGCAGCGACAAGATCTTATAATTCTCTGATGATGAAAAGAGTTTCATTTTGTGACTTCTGTGGACTGAACTGCACTCTTTGTAAATCGAATGTCTTGGTAAAGCCCCAAGAAAGCAACGCTAATTCACTGTCATTCCACTTATTTTTATTCTTTATACTGAGCATATATTATATTTTGCTGCTTTCATCATATTAATTAATGACTAGCATTTTCTTTTTGGAATATGTTATAATCTAACAGCATATTTGGTTTAAAAATATATAAAAGTTCAATGTTTCAGAATATAAACAAATTACTTCAACATAAAACACAGTTGTGTTATGCTTGTATTAATTTATTTATTACATAAAAGAATGGGTAAGGATGCAATTTAAATTGCAAGAGACCACTAAAACTGTTGTTATATGTATTTTTTTAAATTAAACATCGAAGACACTGTTTTTTTCTACAGCAATCTATTTTGTAATTTGTTTATTAATCTTCTATAGTGTGTTTATTGTGATCATTTGTGTCTGCTTTGTTTGTATATAGTTGGAGTGTAATATAGAAACATCCTTAACCCCTTCATGTAGCGATGATTTTTTTAAAAAAATGTTAGTTATTTTTTTGAGCTATTATTTAGCTATTTTGGAAACTAGTCTAATATACAGAAATATGTTTCACAGCTTTAAACTGCAATGTGCCCCAGTTCGGGATCATGCTTTAAAGAGTCTTTGTGAATGTTGAAAGTATGACAAAAATGTATTTTTTATTTCTTAATAAATATATATTTCTGATTATTGTGATTATTGTTTCTGGAGCTTAAAATATGTTTTGTCCAGACATTTTATATGAACAAGTACAGACAGAAAAACAAGACCTGTGTTTAGAAAGTATTGTCATATACAATTATACATTTTCTTATATTTTAACATATAATTACAAATATATACATAAAACCACTCCATATCTCATAGGGCATCAGTGTACATATTTTTATTATTTTTAATTACTTTTATTACAGCAACATATAAAGGTTTCAAAGCTTTTTACTTACATCATATAACACTTTAGAAGCAAGTGTATGTACCTGTTCCTGCAGATCTCACAATCGTAATATATAGTCTTTCAAAAAAATCACTAAGCTAATACATTTAGCTAAAACCAGCCAAATTGTCCACAAATTCAAATCCTTAAGATTGTCTGCCTATGCCTAAATGTTTCACGCCCAAAACATTCACAGAAATAATGTTTTAATTGTATGAGGTTTTGCCTGGAACACTTAATTGTCATGTTTCCCAAACTAGTCACAGATACACCATTACAATGAAAAGTAAAAATAGTATCCTAAGGGTTTCTGTGTTGCTTTATTATGATTCCACCCTGAGGAATAAATGAAATATTTTTTTTTGCTTAGGATACATAAATAGTTAATGTTTAGTCATATTGGGATAATTGGCTGCAATACCCATCACTATCACAAGGTGTCAGTACACATTTTACACTCATACATGGTAAAGCAAAATATGTTCTTTTCTGTAGTTCTTGATACTAAGTTTCAACTACAAAATTGCAAAAAGAAGCGGCAAATGTTTAACTATTCACTTGCTGAAATATATACAGTTTTAAAACGGAATCATAGTAAATTCTATAGAAATAATAGAACATTTTATTAAATCAAAATATTGATTTAATATGGAACATGTATGTGCAAACACCACATTTTACATAAACATGGGGATTATGGGTGGTATATTATGGATACACATGCTAAGTAACATAGTTGACATGTTTCGGATAAGAATTGGTTATAAATATTTATATATATGGGGATTATGGGTGGAATATTATGGATCCACACCCTAAGTAACATATTTGACCTGTTTCTGATAAGACTTTGGGTATAATATTTTTTACATGGGGATTATGGTTGGATTATTATGGGTACAAATGCTAAATAACACATTTGACCCGTTTCTGATAAGAATATGCGTATATTTTTTTTAAAAGGGATTATGGGAGGAATATAATATTATTATGCCAAGGAACACATTTGACATGTTTCTGATGAGAATATGGGTATAATATTTTTTACATGGGGATTATGGGTGGAATATTATGGTTACACATGCTAAGTAACATACTTGACCTGTTTCTGTTAAGAATATGGGTATAATATTTTTTTTACAATAGGTTTATGGTGGAATATAATAGTGGATTATAAAAAGTGCATTATAATAATTTATAAACAGATTCAAATTTACCTGAACACGTTAGGTTTAAGAGGAAAAAATCCTCATGGTAAGATCTATATTCTACAAAGAGAGGAATTTATCAAATATTTATTTAGTAGTACATCCTCTCTCATTCTTATCTCTCTTAATATATAATATAAATATATTCTGCCCATTGACTAGAAGCTACTATGTAGGACCGGACAATGATTGGAAATGGATTTAGAATTTGGACATTTTAAAAGATTTTTTAGTTCAGTAGTTCAGTTAATCAGAT
This sequence comes from Spea multiplicata, assembly GCA_009364415.1. Taxonomy (NCBI): domain Eukaryota; kingdom Metazoa; phylum Chordata; class Amphibia; order Anura; family Pelobatidae; genus Spea; species Spea multiplicata. The sequence continues at coordinate 12,083 of VKOC01048895.1, forward strand.
CATCTTCAACAAATCGTATTTATTAATTATGCAGACTGAAATTTTGTAAATAACCCCCCTCATAAATGTAAGACACATGCAATGTTACATAAAAGGGAGTTCTGGATTGTAGTAGAGTTCTATTTCCTGTAAATATCCCATAGAAGAAACTAACCTCTATTGTGCTAAGTGGCTTTGGATGTCCTTGTTTTGGAAATACAAACAGAAATACAATTGAGTTCTGGGAAGTAGAAAAAAAGTAAGTTAAGATTTGGAAACAGATAGCGGATACTAGTATTTACTCCACACCTTGCAGTTTTATTTGAAGGAGCACTTGAATACTTTTTTTCCCAGAAGTATATAAAAAAGTGGTTTAGCTGGTTCTTAATTTCCACAGGAGCCTCGGTCTGAAATACTTGAATGTCGACATTTTGCATGACAAAGGTTTGGTGCCAGTTGGGTATTCAGGAAAAGGCTGCGGGGGCGGGCGTGCACAGACGCGGGATAAAAAAAACCAAAAACAGTCCCGCGTAGGGCTCTAGCCTGAAGTTCTTTTTTTTTATATATAATATTTTTATTTAACAATTGAGCAAATATAACATTTACAGTTCATACATTTACCGTAATTGCATATTTGCATACTTCAGTTTAAAACAAACAACAAATTATACGTTACCAATATAATTAAATATTCATATCATATGCTTTATATGAAACTCTCAGCAGCCATCTACGTTTGGCTGCTGCGTTCTTAATCTTTCATTCATCTCATTCATCCACATAACCTATTCTTGGGAGAGACAATTACACAGGGCATAGCGTTGTTTATATATATACATCATCATTGTACGCACAGGGTATCTAGCACTGTTAAATTTTACTCTTCCCCCAAACTTAGTTCCTATCTCTTAAATATAGTGTCCATGGTTCCCATGTTTTAAAAAACTTTTTAAGATTATTTTGTTTCTGAAAGTACCCTCTTTCCATTCTATATTGGAATTGAATTTGGTCAATAACATTCTTCCAGTCACTCGGGCCTTGTTTTTTCCAATCCCTAGCTATGCAGATTTTCACCGCTAGTAAAACGTGAGTAACTAAATTCCTCTGAGTGACTTGTAGATCCTGGAAGCCCAAATGAAAAAGGAACATCCATGATTCCAATTTACTCTGAGAATGTAACATTATGTTTAGTAATGTCTCAGTATTTTCTTTATAGTTATGGAGATATGGACAATCCCACCACATATGTAGGAAAGTCCCCAAAGAAGAGAGGCAGCGCCAACATCTATCCGAGTTTGTGTGATTTATTTTCTTTAACTTAATCGGAACTAAATACCATCTGTGAAAAATTTTAATGTATGTCTCTATCAGGTTAGTTGAGTGAACATTTTTTTTATTAACTGTAGGGGTTGTCGCCATTGTTCTAATTCAAATTCTTTGTTTAATTCTCGTTCCCATCTCTCAATTGTTGGGTCTTTTTTATCTTTAATCATTTTCTGAATTAAATTATTTGTCGTCCTTATTTGTTTTCGTTTTTTGTGTAGCGCTAACCATTGGTCAATATCTGGATGATTTATTATTCTCATCTGTTTCGTAAAGTTTTTGATCCTTAAATAAGTGTATAATTCCGAAGATGGAAGCGAAAACTGTTCCGCTATTTCAGCAAATGGTATTATTTTATCTTGATTCAAAATGTTTTCCAATCTAAGTATCCCACTACTTTTCCATTTTCTCAAGTCTATATCTCTTATATAGTAATTTATCAGGTCCAAAGGAAATGAACTTAGCAATGCCTTACTTAGTTTAGCTTTTCGTTTAAATCTGTCCACAGTTTTTATTGTGTCTTGTATGATAGGATTCCATTTATGTTTACCTTGTAACCTAGAGAAGTCAACCCAAAAGAGAGAATATAAGTCTGTGTTCTCCACATAGGATTCTTCAATTTGCAACCATAATGGATAATTATTTGAGTTCTTATCCCATGCTAAAAAATGTGAGAGCATTGCTACTTCATAAAGATCATTTATACAGGGATACGAAATACCACCTCTTGTACTTTTTTTAGTTAATATGTTGCGTGCTATTCTAGGTTTTATTCTAGCCCAAATAAATAGATCTATGTTAGATTGAAGTCTCCTTATAATATTCTGATGTATCCTCATCGGAATTACGCGAAAATAATACAATATTTTTGGAAGTAGATAACCGTTAATAAGATTTATACGACCAAACCACGATATCTCAAGGTTTCTCCAAGCTGTCATCAAGTCTTTAGTTTTGTCTATTAAGTTCTTGTAGTTCCCATCTATTAAAGAGATCAGATCACTCTTAATTTTAATTCCTAGGTAATCTATTACCTGGGCTTCTAGATTAAATTTATAATGGGACGTAAGTACCTTTTTTTCTCTCTCAGTCATGGACATTGTAATTACCTGCGTTTTTCCTAAATTAATTTTGTAATTCGATATTAAACTATATTGATCTATCATTTCAAATAAAGCAGGAATAGAAACTAAAGGGTTTGATAATGTAAGAAGCACGTCGTCCGCGTAAAGAGAAATTTTGTAGGGAACAGAGTTTATTTCTACCCCTACTATATCTGAAGTTTGTCTAATTACTTCTGCAAGAGGCTCAATACTAAGCACGTACAGTAAGGGAGCCAATGGGCATCCCTGGCGTGTGCCATTTTTTATAGGAAACCATTCAGAATCTAGCATTCGTCCCGTTATTTTAGCTGTTGGATTAGAGTATAGTATCATAATATGGTCTTTAAATATACCTTTAATACCAAAGTTTGATAAAACTGCGTCTAAGTATAGCCAATTGACTCTATCGAACGCTTTTTCCGCGTCGAGCGATATTATTACAGATTTAGTTTGGTCGTTATTAACTTTATGGATTATATTCAAAATTTTACGAGAGTTATCGACTGCGGTTCTTCCTTCCACAAACCCGGTTTGGTCTTTATGTACAATAGAGGGAATAATATGTTTTAATCTTTGAGCTAAAATGCTCGAGTATATTTTGGTATCTAAGTTTATCAAGGAGATGGGCCTATAGTTTGAAGTTAAACTAGGATCCTTGCCTTCTTTTAGGATTGGTAATATAGTTGCTTGTAAGGTTTCTGTTGGAGGGTGTTCCAATAAGGGTAAGGAAATAAACAATCTCAAAATTATTGGTGCTAAGATTTCTTTAAAAGAAGTAAAAAAGAGAGATGAAAACCCATCTGGGCCTGGGGCTTTTCCTGGTTTTAAATCATCAATAGCTTTCTTAACTTCAAATATACTAATAGGATGGTTTAAATCCTCAGCTTGTAGTTCAGAAATCTTTGGGAGCTTCAGTTTTTGTATAAATTGATCTATCTTTTCCGGAGAGTTACAAACTCCTGTAATATTATAAAGTGATTTGTAATAGTTGGCAAAGGCATTTGAAATTTCCCTAGGAGAAAGACAGTGTTTATCTCCAGTTATGATCTTTTTAATAGTGTCTGATTTACATTTTGATTTTAACTTGTTAGACAACATTTTCCCAATTTTATTGCTAGAACAGTACCATCTTTGTTTTAGATATAACAATTTCCCATTAATGATATCCAATTCTTTGTCGATTATCTCTTTCCTTATTTTTTTTATCTCCTGCAATTGAATTAAGTCTGGACTGATTTTATTGGATTTCTCTAATTTCGCTAGATTTATATGTAGTTCAGATAGGGAAGCACCTCTTAGTCTCCTTTCTCTAGCTCCTATCTTTATGAGGACTCCTCTCATAAATGCTTTAAATGCATTCCATAAAATAACGTCTGAGATTTCCCCATTATCGTTAATCGCTAAAAATTCTTTAGCCTCTGTGGTTAGTTCCTGCAGATTATTAGAATTCGTCAATAATGATTCGTTTAATCTCCATTTGTGTCTTAATTTATATTCCATGTTGTTGTTAACTTCCAAAAATTGGGGAGCGTGGTCCGACCAGGTAATGTTCCCTATCTTAGAATTTCTCACTATATTCAAAGTATTAGCTCTTGTCAAAAAGTAATCTATTCGAGAGTATGATTGGTGAGCGTTAGAGTAAAAGGTATATTCTCTCTCTAATGGATGAAATACTCTCCAACAATCATAAAGTGAATTCTTTAAGAGAAAATTTTGGAATCCTTGATAATAGCCAGATCGGCCTTTTTCCAAATGAGTACGATCAATCTTAGGGTTCTGAGCCACATTAAAATCCCCTCCCATAAGTAAGTTACCTATTTGAAATGTGTCTATTTTTGTTATTAAAGAATCAAAAAAACTGGATGAGGTCCCATTGGGTGCATAAACATTGGCTAAGGTATATGATATATCGTTAATTTTCACAACCAAAATAAGGAAACGACCATTGGTATCTGCTTCTACGTGTAAAGGTTCAATTTTCAATTTATTCGAGAAAATTATCGCCACCCCTCTTTTTTTTTTCAAGCCTTGCATATTAGCCAAATATATATGTGGATAGTTTTTAAATTTCCACAGGGAGCTACATTTCTCAGTCCAATGCGTTTCCTGTATATAAGCAATATCAATATTATTATCCTGTAACAATTTATATAAATGCCCTCTCTTCTGTGGGGAATTTAAACCCTGTACGTTTAATGTAAGCAGTTTAAGAGACATTTTTATCGTTAGCAAAGTATATAGCCCTGGTTAAATTGAATCTCCCATAAACATCTTTCACACTCATCATACAATCATTTAAACACTCCATCAGGGTTGCCCCCAGAAAAACTGATATGACTAACCCTAATAAGCCTGTAGTCACCACCACAGGAACTTGATAGAGTAGGGAGAGGGAGATTAACATTAAATAATATCGCCGAAAAAAAAAAAAAAAAAAAAAAAAAAAAAAAACGTGTAGAAACAAGTGAATATGTTCAAGAGGTAATTTCCCTAATATTTATATCCCTAGGTGCTGTGCCAAATGCGTATTTATATGCCTGTGTAACCATCATCTTCAAAAATTCTTCATATTAATCGTGTGTTGCTGTCAAGTTTGGCAGCTCTTAACATGTGATTTAAATAAACAAATAAAGGTGTACATTACTATCTGTGTTAATACAGCTTAGTATTTAATAAAAATAAATATAAGTGTTCCTTTATATGTAATAAGAACTATATAATATAGTGTATATATATAAAAAAAAAAAAAAAAAAAATAATAAAAAAAAAAAAAAAAAAATAAAAATAAATAAATAAATAAATAAATAAATAAAATAAAGTAATAATTATTTCTAAAGTGTTTGTGAAGTGTTGTGCCATGTACAAGAAAATGCATATGCATGTGAGTATAATTGTCATTATCCTGTGTAACCATAATCTTCTACTTATTAATCGTGTATTGCTGTCAAATTTAACAGCTCTTTACATATATCTTAAATATGTAAATAAGTATGTGCATTACTATTATGGTAATGTGTAATTAATATCATAATATATGTGTTATAAAAAAAAGTATTAAGTGCTCCTGTGTAAATAAGAAGAAAAAAAAAATAAAAAAATTCACAGCTATGTTCCATCTGGTATCAAACCCCAAAGAGTCATTTTGTCCTTGGCTGAAGCCTTATCCTTAAACTGATATACGCTTCCTTTATATGTTATAATTAAAGCAGTGGGAAATCCCCATCTGTAATTCACGTTCTTAGATCTTAAAATCTGGGTAAGATCCTGAAAAGTTCTCCTCGCTGTTCTTGTAGATTGTGAAAAGTCTGGAAATACTTGTATATCCTTGTATTGATCCAATTTTATCTTAGATTTTTTCATTTCTTGCATTATTGTATTTTTAATATGATATAAGGAAAATCTGACAATAACATCAGGCGGATATATAGTGTTCGGTATTTTCTGTAGCCTGTAGTATCGTTCAAAGGGGTATATACCCAAGTCTTGAGGTGAAATTATGGATGAAAAAAAGTCTTTAAGAAATTGTTCCAAGGAATGAGTTTGCACTGATTCGGGTATACCTCTTACTCTAAGGTTCTTTCTGCGAAAACGATCTTGTATGTTTGTAATATTTGCTTCCAGGTCCTTCACTTTATTCTCTAATATGGTATTAGCATATTGTAGATTCTTATTTTCTTCCTGCATATTTGTGATAATAATGTCCTGTTTGGCTGCAGTTTCTGATATGTGCCGGACTTCTGATCTGATCTGGATCATATTATCGTCTATATCTTGTTTAATTTTTTTATAATATTGTTCCATTAGATCTTTTATAAACTCCTGAGTAATTTCTTGTTGTGACGTATTTGAGGAGCGAGTAAAGAATTCCATCTGAGCTGCTTCCAAATTTCTAGTCGGAGTTGCTTCTCTATAATTACTCTGATGAGGTCTATTAAAATCCATCTGAGCAGACCCCAATTTGGGTGATGAAAAAATACTCATTGATTTGTTCTTATCCTTTTCTTTTTCTTTATCTTTTTTTAGGAGGCATTATGTCTCGTGATATTATTTGAGAGATAGAGTAATTTAATCCTTCCCAGATTCAGAGAATATCATACGGTAGTAAAGATTTGTGTATTCCTTATATAGTAATATAGTCATAACTCATAATGTAACAAAGCAATAAGTTAGTAGGTATACAGCGAATAAATAGATGTTTTCTTGATCTCACCACTTTTGCTTCATCCAAGTCTTCCTTAAAGACTTATGTATTCCTTATATAGTAATAAAGTCATAACTCATAATGTAACATAGCAATAAGTTAATGGATATACAGCAAATAAATATATATTTCCTTGATCTCACCACTTTTGCTTCATCCAGGTCTTCCTTAAATACCAGTATCTTGAGAGGAGATTATCATAATTATCCAGACGAACTTTAATTACTTATTTCTCGGCTTTAAACAAATTTTAATCCAGGCCGTCTTGTGTCTTGTATCACTTTAATCCAGCCAGGTTGGCTTCCAGTGTTATTTAGTCGAAAACGACCATCTGTCGGATCTGTCAGATCAGCTCCACTAAATGGTGCCCTTGCTTGTTCCAGGCTCTGGCAGTGCAGGCCGCAGCAATCATGACTGCCGGGACATCCGTGCCGGCGGTTTTTGGCAGCGGCTGCCGAGCCTTTCGGTTCACCTATGCGGGAGTATCGCAGGTCCTCAATCAAAGTAGGAGTGTCAGACCCCAACTGAGCTCCGATATCAATCACGGCGTCCGCGGGGACGAAGCCACGTGGGCGGGAGCGAGATTTTTCACCCGACTCGTCGTCCCATCGCGGCACCTCAGCGGCGGATCGAAAAGGTAATGGTGCGGAGGGAAGCTGCACCACGCCGCATCACTGAAGGACGCCGAAGCGAGGCAGATCTCCACACCGGTCCAGAAGCTAAAACCTGGTCTCAAACGCGGTCAGTTTGCTCTCACTCCCCCTCCCCTACTCATGTCCAAGGCGGAAACGAAGCGTGCGTTCACGTCATCACGTTCCCCGCCCCCGAATGATCGCCTAGCCTGAAGTTCTGAATAGTGGTGGGAAGTTCGGTCACCTTAAGTGGAATCGGATCATTTCGACTCGTCACTAAACATGATCCGATTCATGATCGAATCTTTCAGATCAGCTCAATTGTGACTCACAGGAAGTTTCTGTATTCCCAGATGTTCCAACGGGTTTTTTTTTTTTTTTTTTCAAAGAAAGTTTTTTTTTTTCAGGGAAAAGAAAAAAAGTCCCGGTTCCAAAGATTTGGATCTATAGGGATCCGAATACTCGCCCCATACAGTGATCCCGGATCTTACATGGCTTCGAACATCAGAGAATATCACCATACTTTATAATACAATACATTTTAATAATCACTGCCCCCAGGATTTTAGATCCCCCTTTAACCCTAAAGACCCCATTAAGCCTATACCTGGTCCCCTAAAGCCTTAACCCTAAAATTACCCACACTAAACCATAACGGACCCCCCTGAATATAACCCTAAAGACCCCTAACCACAATTTACCCTAATAACCCGCAAACACCCCATTAACCATACCTGCCTCCTTAATTAACCCAAAAAACACCCCATTAACCATAACTGCCCTAAATTTACACTAAAGACCCCATCACCATTACCAATTATTAGGTAATTTATCTGGAGTACATTGCAATAATTTAGGGCAGTTATGGTAATGTTATGGTTAATGGGGCATTTAGGGTTAATTTAGGGGCAGTTATGGTTGATGGAGTATAGGGTTAGTTTAAGGGCAGTTATGATTAATGGGGTCTTTAGGGTTAATTTAATGCTGATGACTGAGGGTTAATTTAATTAATTTAATAAAGTTAACTGAAGGTGCAGTTAATGGTAAACGGGGGCAAATAAAGGGGAATCTAAATCCTGGGGCAGTGAAGATTATTAATGTATTTATTTATAAAAGTATGGTGTCAGTGATATTTTCTGAATGATTCAAATCTCTGTAAGATTCAAATCTCTGTAAGATCCGGATCCCTGTAAGATTCGAATCATTTGAATCATTGAATCATATGAATCATTTGAATCATTTGAACCATTTGAATCATTTGAATCATATGAATCATTTGAATGACTCTCTGACTCTATGAGTCATCGTTCCTCTGTGAATGGATGCCGATGACTCGCTCTAGGATTAGGTTACAACTGCATCATTCACAGACTGAACTGCTACAAATGAATCGTTCAGTCTACTGAACCGATTCATCCGGATCACTAAAAAGATTTGGATCAAATGAACGATTCGTTCATGATCCGGACATCACTAGTTCTGAAGATGTTGCAGTATTTTTTAATCTTTGTTACACATGCTGCCTATTTTTTTTGCATAGTCAGATATGGGAGAAATAATAGTATTTACTAGGAAACCACACATTGCAGTTTCATTTGAAGAAGGAGCACTTGAATACTCTAACCATTTTCCCAGAAATATTTAAAAAAGTGGTTTAGCTGGTTCTTAATTTCCACAACAGCCTCTGTTCTGATACTGGAGATACTTGAATGTCGACATTTTGCATGACAATAGGTTTGGTGCTAGTCTGTCCGGGAAATTTCAGAAGTTTTCTTCACATAGAAACGACTATATTATTAGTTTATTATCTGGCTTGATTAAATAATTAAAAAGGAATAATTTTAAAAAAGGCCATTATAATATTGCTAACAACCATAATAATAACATCACTATATATTGAGCACCTTTTTCTACATTTTGACATAATTATTACATGTAGGTGATGTTATTTTATCTTTGGTTTATACTGTGTAGAGGTTAGTGATACCTCAGAGGGTCAACTTATTGATAGAGATATATGTAAAGTCACACCAGCTTTCAGATGAAATTACAATAGCGATGAGACTTTAAGACATTTGTTACTCTGCATCTTACTCTATGAGTCCAAGAGAGGTAACGAAAAACCTCTACAGTCTTTACTCTCTCTGGGATCAAAACAACAGTATCCATGTATCTCTCAATTTCATAAAATAATTTGGAAGATGCCTCCACAATACAGATCGTGCAAATTCCTCCTTAACAACAAAATGCCTAATATTGTATCAGGCTGTTGATAAATTGTAAACAATGTAGGCCCATTTTACAAATCTCTCTATTTCATTGCTTGGACTTATTTACAAGGTGTCATTTTACAATGGGTGGGACTTACTAAGCAAGCTTTAAAAGACAGAGGGCCAAAAGAATCCTAAATTCTTTCCTAGAGGTCTAAAGACCACATAATACTAGGAAACTAAACATACATAGGAGTCAGGATGCACCTCCCCAGGTCTCTCTTGGTGCGAAACAGTGTCCTTGTGATTTCCATCTTATTCATCTCTGGTACACAGTAAGTGTATAATTATATGTATTATATATTGATTTATTTATTACAATTTTTAAAGAAACAACAATTCTTAATACAATTTCAACAATGGTATTGATTTTGTCTAGAGGCATGTTATAAGACAACTTGGGGTGGTTTACTAATATGATCTGGCTTACAACCTAGCCTCTGTTTTATTAGGTTATGTTCAATAATATTACAATACATTATGACCTTTGAACTGTTTATTTAACTTTGATACAGACATGTTGACTTGAATTGTGATTTTAAAAAAAACAATAACAACATTATTTGTACCTTTTAATAACACCTGGCTGTGGGATCACTGAGATCTACCTTTTCATTGTGGTTCTTATCACTCTCTCTTAATCATACATATACATATAATATATTGTTGCAGACTTTCAAAATGCTAAAACGTAAGTCTATTGTGTTTTGTGGTGACATTCGTCTTGTGTTAAAATTTGCTGTATGGAAACCTAAGAGTATATCTATCTATCTATCTATCTATCTATCTATCTATATCTATAGACAAGACGAATGTCACAACAAACATATATATATATATAATATATATATATATATATATATATATGCATTGACAAAACATAATAGGAATAACAATTTCAACAAAATGTACACAAAATGTGTTTTTCATTTTTTTTCCAGACAATTCCACTATGTCAAAACACCTTATTATATTTACCCTGGTCTTAATACAACTATTGCCGTTCACTTGTTTGGAACAAATTACCCAGAAGTGAATGTGACTGCGGAAGTTGTGCATGATGGCAAAGTTTTAGTAAATGCCAACAAAGTATTTCATAATGGTAAGTATCATTAATGTTATTAGTAACACTAAAACAAGCATATTAATCCTTTGCAAATATCTCGTTTCATAGGTTTTTCAATCTTACGTTTTAAATGTTACTAAGATTGTAAAAGACCTTGGTACATTTCCTTAAATGTTTGTTTTTGGATGTTGCATGTTAAACAAAAATAGATATATTTGTAATGACTGTTGTGTTAAAACAGTGGGATCTATTACGTACAGTTTAAAAATTTCTATTACATATGTGATTACTTGCATTCTGATCTCAAATGTTGACATATATGTATATTTTTTCCCCACAGATTCTATTGGACTGCTAACTCTTCCTGCAGTAAGTAATAAGGTTTTTGGTCTGTTTTTTAATTACATTTCTATTTGACAATAATTGTTTAATATGTTTATATTTAATATTTAAATTATTAGTTCTATATTTGATATTTTCATTACATTGTTTGCATGGTAGCATATGTCTACGTTATTTTTGTTAAAAATGAAATACATATAAGGTATAAACAAGTCTTAATTGCCTGATTGATGTTTTTGACAATGACATGTTTGTCATTTTATTTGCAGCTTCCAATGAACACATCCTCACCTAGCTATGATATGGTTGTGACGGGATCATTTCAAGATTCCTTGGTTTTTTCTCAGAAATCTTCACTGCAGACACAAACATTGAATATGTGCTTTATACAAACTGACAAAGATGTCTATAAACCTGGAAATGCGGTTAGAATTAGAGTCATATCTGTAGATCATGATCTGAGACCATTCAACGGACAAGTGGACCTTATTATAACGGTGTGTGGTTTTTTTATTTTTATTACACTTGTTAAAGGAAACTAGACAAAATCAAGGCCATATATCCATAAACTAATGTTATATATTTAAAACTATATATTTACAAAATAAATATAAAACTAAACATGTATACATTGCTATTCTTCAGCAGATGAAATAAGTAATTCCAAATAATGTATGCGTTTTATAAAATGTTTGGGATATACATTATAAATTTATTTGTGTTGCTCCTATTGCTAACAGACAATCTTCAGTACATTTTTTGAAAAGCCTGCAAGCTAAGAGCACCACAAACGTGTCATTTTCTCAGACAGTACATGAATTTATTTTAAAATGTTGCATTCGTTTTTTTATGGGTGTTTTTTTCTTTATTCTGTGGCAGGACCCTAAAAATAATCCAGTCCAGAGGTGGTTGAAGTTGGACACCGATAGAGGAATTGTATCAACTGAGTTTTTCCTGTCTGACAATGCCATGGCTGGCTTCTGGACAATACAGACTACAATAAGCGTAAGTACACCGTCATTCAACAATGTCTATTGTTTCTCACTTTTCAACCAAATAGAACTAAATAGGTAAAAAATATAAAGACAGATCATCTCTAAAATAATTATTTTCATTGACTATTACAATGTATGGCCTATTTGAAATAATGACAAAATATTTCAAATTATATAATTATGTTTCATATCTTGTCAGCTTTAATGTAAATCAAATTATTAAAGTGTTTTAGGAATACTAATGAAATGGTAATAATGGTAATATATTTCCTTCCTTATTTTTTAGAATCTTGAGAAGTACGCGCAATTTGAAGTTCTTGGACAGGGTAAGTTGTCAATTAGTTTACAACACCAGACATCATGCACCAGTATGTTCTACTGTGACCAGTTCATTGCACTTATGTTACTTATAATATATTTTTTGCTACAAAATAAGCATAACAAATATTTTTTCTTATGTTTCTATCCAGTTGTGCCCGAAATTAGTGTTACATTAAATGTGCCATCTGTCTACATTGAATCAAAGAAGTTGAACCTCACTGGTGCTGTCAGCGCAAGGTAAGTTATGTAACAAAGCCACCATGGTACACGAGGAGATTAGTCCCATATTAGTTTTATATGGGACTGATAACAGGATGAGTAAAATACAATCTGGAGCGCCATCGCTAAAAAATAAGTGAAGTAAATGACTATATTGGCTACCAATTAAGTAATTTTTAACATAGGTAGCTCTGTATAGTATTGATACAACCTTTATTGTCTCAAATTTTTATTAAAATTTTATACACTTCTTCCTTCCGACAATCACAGTATCTTTTACCTAAAAAAATGCTGACAAAATTACTTTGCACAAATTATTTAGTGGCGGTTTAACCACATGTTTCCAGAACATTGTTCTAACACAGCTAAAGTACCGTTCTAAAACTAAGTGTATATGCATCATGGGATTCTTTTATGTTCCTCATAATGATGATGATCACTTACTCGGATCCTGTTGGTATGTTTTTACTGCTGATTGGAGACTTTTGTAAAATAGAGTAACCGGTGTGGAAATATTTGATATATAAGATGAACTGTTGGAGAGGGGAAAACGAACAATCGTAAGGAACATGGAAAATTTCTGATGAGATATACATGCCTGTTTTTTGAGAATAATTAATTAATTCTTGCATTAGATATTAATGGTATGATAACTATGATTTACATAGTAATACAGTTTGATCCACCCTGACATATTTAATATAGTGCTGGTTATATTGAAACAGAAAGTATGCATCCAGTTATTATATATTTATTTGTTTTTTTTCTTTTAGAAGCATATTTGGTAAACCACTAACAGGGAATGTAACAGTTAACATGAGCCCATACTTTGACTATTTACCCTCCAAAAGCTTTAATAAAACCTATAAGGTAAGTTCACTCAAGTCTTCTTATACTTTGTTATTTATGTGTTTCAGCTTTAAAAAAAAGATTATTTCTTTATAATGTATGGCCAACAAGTGCATATAAATCCACAGATTTTTCTTTGTTCGGTTTCTTTTGTTATTATAGGTTATATAGGTTATTTAGTTACTACTTGCAACTGTTGATGGAAATATATATATATAGTGGTTATTTTGAGGAACAAAATATAAAATGTATTTTGGAAATAGAAACGAAGCCAGGCTGCTAAGCTTTCTTAGTCTAAAAATGAAGAACCAGCATTCCCAAGTCATAACATAAAATTAACATCGTTCTTTATTGAAATCTAAAATTATTAAAAACAACAATATACATCTTTAGTAGACAAAGAGATAATCAATGCAAAAAAATGAGAGCGTGATTGATCTGTTTTGTTTTGCTACTCAAATGTTAATGAATGTTTGAGTTGCTTGCTGAATTGTGGCATGCAAATGCATGCAAGCTGTGTCAAGGCCTGCCGAGGTTTCAATATGACTCACAACATGGCTTTTAGTGAAGTAACCACTCGGACCTTCAGTACTTCACTCTGCTGTGTTCCACCAGGACCTGCTCATTACAATAATCATGTTACCATTAATCTAATGATAAAAATGTTTGACATTAATGAATGTTTTCATTTTGAATTATAGATGAAGTTAGGATCAGTACATTTTAGTTTCTCAAGTGAAGAAGTTTTAATGTTGTCGAATATGAGAGTGATAATTATTACAGCAGAAGTGACTGAAGAACTGACAGGTAAATGATAAAAAATATTGAACCATGATGTGACAGCAGATATCATCAGGCCCATATATCTTGCCTGTCTTACTACACATCTAATGTCTGATGTAAAGTAAATGTTAATGCCTAAACAAATGTAAAGTTTTTTTTAATCCAGATGTTAAAAATAATTACCACTATGCAATCAGGCAGTAAATTTGTTAGCTTAAACTGACTTTGAGCATCGGTCTGTTTAAAAAAGTAGAAGAGAAATACCCCAGTCACCAAAAGAAGGAATGCCTCGTTCTTTATGTTCAAAAATTGAGGGAATGCTTTTAGAATCTTCTAAATTAGTAATTTTCTTTTAGTTTGGGGTAGCCGTATTAGTCCAGTGTATACGAATGCAGAAAACAGAATGTTCCAGAATCTTGTAATACCTTTTTTATTGGACTAACAGTATTAAAAATAATAGCCGAGCTTTCGGGAGTCCTCCCTTTATCAAGCCTGTATCAGAACATGTACTGGTCAGTTTATAAACTGTTTTAAACTGTGTTTTTCACTTGCTTGGTCAGAAATGCTTTTGACTTGATAAAGGGAGGACTCCCGAAAGCTCGTCTATTATTTTAAATACTGTTAGTCCAATAAAAAAGGTATTACAAGATTCTGCAACATTCTGTTTTCTGCATTCGTAATTTTCTTTTGAAATACTTAGACTTATGTCTTACACTAAAAATGTGCCATGGATATTTCAATTCAACCAGGAAGCTACCTGGGGCTCAAACATTTCACTAGGGTCCACAGCAACTTGTGTATGATGGATAGAATGAGGGGCAGGCGGAACAAATTCAGATGTACCGGATAGTAGGAATGCAGCGATCAATAGAGTGCTTCACATAGTGAGGTTTGGAAGTCACGGGGCTCACAACTCAGTTTAAAGCCATCAAAAACTTGAGCTTGTTAAATCAGGATCATTAAAAAAAAAACATTTAAAATGAATTCTATCAAAATGTATAGATTGTGTTTATGCTTTTTCAGTTCTCACTTGTGATTCACTTTCTGTATAAAATATACGAAAAATATAAAAGAATATAAAATCTCTAAATATTTTTTCCTAACCATATCTTTGTAGGTGTTATAACAAGGGCATCATCACATATACAAATTGTAAATTCTGAGTACAGATTTGCTATAACCAGAAAACCAATTACATTTGAAAATGAAACGTATTTCAACAGCGAGGTATGTTCCTATAGTCATTTTACTCTGACAAATTAAATCATTTTACTAAGGTTGATTTCCTAGATTTTCCAATAACCGACGCTTTCCTAAAGGGATAATACTGCACGTTCAAATACTGTTTATGGACAATATGTATAAATGGGCAATTTTAAATGGCTGTGCTTAATATAGCGTCTAAATCAAAACACAGTCCGATATTAAGACATATTTTTCAATTTAAACAACATGATGGTTAGTTCATCTGTAATTCCCATACCAAGGGATGTTGTCCAATTAACTTGCCAACATATAATATCTATGGCCAGGAACTTTGTAAAGTTAACAATTTCATAATTGATTGCAAATATCCAACTGAAATGAATAATTATCCATTTCATATTCCAGATTATATTCAGTCCTAATCCTTTCACCTTGTCATGGCTACTTCTTGGCCTGCTGCCACTCTGACCACATGCCAACACAAGTGTCCTAATTTGGGCACCTAGAAAGTTGGGGTGTATGCACGCCTATATAACATGTTACTAATGTGTGATTGATGCCTTACTCCAGGAAATTTGAGATAATGGCTTCATAAAGAAAATGCAAACTCTCGCTTTAAAGCCCCACACACAGTTTGCTAACACCAGGCTGTAGGTAGAATCCAACAGATCCTCCACTGTGGGATCATGGGAAATATTTGCACATAATCCTAGTTATGTCTAAGGGAGATGTTAGGGCTGGAAGTATCTGAATAACTTGGAAACATGAAACCGTAGATAATGATAATGACATCAGCAGTACATGGTTTTTAGTGCTGGATTCAATTATGATTTCATGTCAGGTGCCACAATTATCCTTAAAAACAAACCATCAATTACATACACAGTAATTAAAGAAGAGACTTACACACAAAGATATGAAATATGACCATACACTAATATCTGGCTTATCTGATTGGATGCATTTTGTTAAGTATTGCTTTTGACTTAGTCCAATAAAAGTATGTATGATTGCATGCTGTTCTACATATCACTGGCTATCTACAACAACCTAACAAACATTAAAATAAAGACTATGAACACTTGATACAAAAAACATAGGGTGCTATGCATGATTCTGAAACTGTATATCTTTTTATGATCTTCCGAATGACCCAAACATAAAATGTTCATATTGAATTTGTTTTTTTTCATATAGATTCAGCTACTTCGATTTGATGATGCGCCATTAGTAAAAGAAGAAAGAGATAAAAATATTACTGTTACAGTTATTCAAACAAGCGATGATAACTATTTGGCAACGTCAAGCAATAATATAAAAGACGATGTCAACGTACGCACTTCGCACAGTTTGACTGTACAACAATACACAATTCCAGAGTCTGGGGTCATTAATGTCAAATTTCCACTGATAGACCATTTTCCAATTACAGTGCTTGAGGTATGTACTCAAAAACAACCCAATCATTTGCCTTTTTTATTCATTTATTTTTCAAACCATAAAAGAAAGAAAATATATTTTGATGTCACATACTTATATTTAACATGTGCAATGTAATTTGTCATCTACCATATTACCTTATTATATATATATTATATATATATATATACTATATATATATATTTATATATATATATCAATATGTAAAATAAGTAAAAAATGTTTATGAAACTTTCTTTGTAACAATATAAACTACATATGTTAGCCTTTAACGGGTGTACATACTCCTAGACCTGAGAATCCGTGGAAAATCTGCAAATCCATAACACCACGATAATCAGAAAGAGATGGAAATGTAAAGAAATAACCATTAATCTTGTTTGTAGGCCCAATATCAAAATACTAGTCAGAAATGGAACAAGCTGAACAATCATATTGGTGATCTGTTAATTCAATTAACAATACGAGACTCAATGAAAACGGTAAGATTTAAAACTGCTTTACTTTATTCTATTTTAACACTGTTGTGCGTTTTACTGCATGTGAAAATGTAATATATATATTTTTTCATTTTGCAGGTTGGTGAAGCATTTGAGGTACACGTTAGTTCCTACTTAGTGTTTCAGGAGCTGTACTACGTGGTAGGTTTCTATAAGGGATAGCATCTATCTATCTATGTATCTATATATCTATCATCATCACAAGATTACACAGATCGCATGAATTGAGCATTTTTTTATGCAGTCTATATTTTTGCCCTTAACACTTCGGATTTATTTACAAAAAAGACTAGCTTAAATCAGATTGGGGTTTTTTATGCAGTTTCCCCAACTAGTAAGGCTAAGCTGGCCCTGTATAATGCATAATCAATGTGTAAAGAGGCTTGATTCAACCATACATTATACAGGACCAGCCAAGTTGGCTCTTCATAAGTGAAGATAGAAAAAACAATGTGCATGCAAATCCTTCTGTGAACTACAATTTGTTTGTCTTAACATTAACTTTGCTTTTCTTCTAATCAGAGAAATTACTTTACATTTCCTTAATTATGTACCAAAAGATCAATTCTAACATGCGTTATAAATCCATTCTCTTCTATCCCCAGGTTATGGCCAAAGGAATGATAGTTTCAACAGGAAGAACAACTAATACATCATTCACCCTAACCCCAGAACACTCCTGGGTTCCCTATGCATCAGTCAATGTTCATATTCTTAATAATAATGGCATTAATGTTGGTATAGTGCATGCTTCCTCTGATGTTTTTTACATCAAGGCTGTACCTATCGAAAAGGTATGTATTTTTTTTTTACAACATATAGAAATTTTTTAGTCAATAATATTTAGATAATAAAACAAACGTGTTTGTTTTGAAATACCGACAAGTTTCGGTTAGAATTTCTACATAACAATTGCTTACATTTCAAAAAGTAATTAGGCCTATTTCATACAAAGTCTTATTAATTGTGTGTTTTTATCAGGTCTCTTTATTTTGGAATAAGAACAAAGTGAAGCCATCTGAAAATATTTCTTTAACGGTTACTGTGGCAGAACCTCAGTCTTGGATGGGACTTTGTGTTGTAGAAAAACAAGACAATCCGGCAAACATAAATGGTTTAACTATAAAAAGAGTAAGTATAGAAACATATATCTATCTATCTAATTATCTATCTATCTATCCACATATAACATACAAATAAATAAATATATATGTGCGTGTGTATTCCTAGTGCATGCACATATGTCAGGTTAGTAAATCCAGATGAAAAAATACAACTCAAATTTCCCACGTACCGAACATTTTCTGCATCACTCATATTATTGGCCTGATTATTGGTCAAATCTAGGAAGACCAATTACCTAATCGCCTGTAAATATGGCAGTGGCTTTGCAAGGCTGAGTTTAACTCTCATTAATGATGCTGAGTGTGTCTTAAAAAATATATTTAACTATGAAATGCAAGAAATAAAAAGCAATCTATGGAAATGAGCAGCAATGAAAGCTGGATTAGTATATTGACTTTCTCATGAATAAAATACTGTTTTTATTATAGGTGGAAAAGGAACTTTCTCGCTACATTCAGGTATGAATTGCACACATAAATACATACTAAACTTTGACAATATATGTTGAGAATAGTAAAATATTTGTATGGAAAACAAAAGACTAGAGGAATATAGCACGTTGAAAACACTCCTCACTTTATGGTGGAAATGTGGTGGTACGGCTTATGATCCTGTCATCCTTTAAATGAGAGTTTGAGTCCCACAGCTGATGGTGCCATTTTATAAGGGATTCTTATTACTCATCTACCTCTAATCTCAAGTCTAGTATATCAAAAGGTTTTTGGTGAAGTGAGGAACTATATATAAATCTTGTCTGAAAAATCTTAATCTTTTGTAGCGATCATAATTTACAGTAATGCATAATGTAACTTTTTAAAATAATTTTCTCCATACTAGGTTATGGCTTCAGATCTAAGTGATTTAGAAGTTATGAGAGCTGGCAATGAGTTTCAAGGTGAGTAATTTAGTATAATACAGAATTAAATATAGTATTTTCCATTTTTTTGTGTGTTTTTGTATTTGTATGCTAGATATAATGTAACCAAAAATTCTCAAACATGTAAAATTTGCTTTCTTTTTAGTGAAGAAGAGTGATCTTTACTGTATTTTGTCTTTGTTTTTTTTGTTTGTTTTTTTAAATTGTCTTATGTTTTTGCACATCATGATCTAATTCATGTGGTCTTAAAACTATGGAAATTATTTCTCCTGAGGATCTATTGGTTTGTATGGTGATAAGACCACTTATGTATTCATTAGTCTCATGCAACCCATACAAAAGAAAGAATGTTTTTCCAGAAATACATCAGTATATATAATTGTTACAGAAACTCCTAGTATTGCTGACCCTGTTTAACTAACTGAGAATAAAACCATTTCAGAATGGAGTTCGTTTTTTTTAAGTAGAGAACCTCGAATGGGAATTTGGACTGTGCCGACATCTTATCGTGAGACATGGCTTTGGCTTGACAACAACAACATGTATGTTTGTAAAAATAATCATTTTTTGCTGTGATAATTTCTGCTAAACTATTGTTTCATATTTGATATATATTTTATATAAAAGTATGAACACCCCTCCTAATTATTGAAATTAGATGTTTCAGACTCATACATTGCTACCTTTTCTGTGAAGTTTTTGCCCTGTTAGACCTGTGTCAGTCCACTGTGAGTGCTGTCATTGTGAAGTGGAAGCGTCTAGGAGTAACAACAGTGGTAGACCATGCACATTTAGATATTTGGGCCACCGTGTGCTAAAGTACATAGCATGTAAAAATCACCTGTCCACTGTAGCATAATCCACTACAGAGTTCCGAACTACCTCTGGAAGCAGCATTAGCACAAGGTCCGTGTGCTGGGACCTTCATGAAACGGGTCTTCATGGCCAAGAAGCTGCACACAAGCCAAAGTATGCGCAATGCCAAGCGTCATTTAAAGTAGTGTGGATGATGGAGCAGTGGAAATGAGTTCTCTGGAGTGTTGAATCACCCTTCACCATTTGGATGTTTGATGCTGAAGGGTGAACACATATTCTAAAGTTTGGTGGAGGAGGGCTAATGGTCTGGGGCTGTTTTTCAGGGTTTGGCGTTAGGCATTTTAGTTCCAGTAAAGAGTAATGTTAATGCTTCAGCATACAAAGACATTTTAGACAATTGTATGCTTAGAACTTTGAGGCAACAGTTTTCTACTGTTCCAGCAGTGGACTACACAGAGCCCTGACTTTAGACCATTTGAATACCTTCATCTAACATCATTCTTGACTTCACAAAGGCTCTTTTGACTAAATGGGCACAAATTATATGTATTCTTATTTGCAGCTCGGGTGTCACTACCACTCTTGAAGTGACTGCCCCACAAAGTAACACTACTTGGGTGGCCAGTGGTTTTGTTATTTCTGAGAGACTTGGACTACAACTGATAGAGGAACCCCTTCAGGTAATATATAATTTATTCAAATCTTAATTCCAGTAGAATGGGAAACACAATGTCCAGAGGAGCACTAAATGGTTATTTATTTGTACTTCCAAATATCCCTACTCCAAAAGAAGAGGTATTTAAGGATTTTGTTTCAGAAACAATCTCAGCCATTTAGTTTCTCGTTTTAATATATTTTTTCTTATCTTTTTCCAGCTAGAAGTAATCCAGTCCTTCTTTATTTCACTAAATCTCCCATACTCTGTAATCATGGGTGAACAGTTAGTTCTGGAAGCTACCCTGTTTAATTATTTAGCCGAAAACCAAGAGGTATGTATTTTGTAAATTAACACATACTAACTAAACACTTTACGTGAACATTTGTATATTGATAATTTGGTAATAATCACAAGTAATGTATAGAAAAGTCAAATGCTCACTGTGATCAATGTAGAAATATTGGACTGAAGCTGCAACACCACAAACAGCTCATGACATGCCAGCAAATCTGCCCTAGCAGATAAAATACTCTGGATGTTGGACATGAGGCTGTGGATGATAAAGTTGTAATTAGAGTTACATGAGGTGGATCTGGGTTTTTTAAGAGTCATGTAGGAGCATGTAAAGAATTGATGCTGGTGGTCTGACTGGTAGACAAGTGGTTTGGTTGTGACACCAGTGCACTGCTATGGTCAAGCTTGTGCTTTAATGAATTGTGGCGACTTTATTTTTAAGACCCATCTAGACACACATGCTGTTTTGTTATAAATAAATTGCTAACCATGGAATTATTCTTCCGTGATATAAAAATAGTGTAACGTAAGTAGATAAAGGGCTAAATCGATTTTGATTGGGTTAACAATGTATGAATGGAAAGGGTGTTTGATTGTTTAATAATGAGACAACTTATGATTTTTCTGTTCAAATAGCTTAATTGTGATGGTAAAGGCGTATTAACTTGGAGCATTCTCCCTGTATTTGCTAGTATCGCTCATTAATGTCTCATTGGTGGCATTATCCTTATAAAACAAACGTTATATTTTGGATATTTTTATATCATTTTCTTTTTTCAGGTCACAGTTACACTGGAAGATAATGACTCATTTGAAATTATTGCACTAAATTTTGATGCCAGTACCGCAGCTGGTCAGAGGAAAGTGGCCGTTCCCAGTCAGGATACCAAGACTGTTCTGTTCCCAGTAAAGCCAAAACAACTGGGTCTGATCTCATTTACAGTGAAAGCAACCTCCTCTGCTGCTTCAGATATTGTAACCAAGAACATACTTGTAAAGGTAAGTCACATCAGCTCATTACAAAGTACAAAGAAGCTCCTACATGGTGCTTACGTATGTACAGGGCATTTGTCATCCTCAACGTGTGTGTATGTCCACTGTGATAAAATAATATAGTCGCTGAATGCGAGTCATCAAAATAACGTAATAGTGACACAATATTAAATGTCATATATTTTGCATTTATTTTAGGCTGAAGGAGTGAAGCAGTTCTATTCCGAGTCAGTATTATTTCGATTGGCCGACACAGAAGGTTCACCCAAGGCTATGTCAAAGAATTTATCATTCACCTTTCCTTCAGATGTTGTACAGGGGAGCGAGGAAGCATTTGTCACGGCTGTTGGTAAGAATTTATATTATATTACATTTTTATTATTTTATTTCATGGTTATTTATGTTTATTATACTATTTGCAACATTGCCAATATGGGTTTTCTTTGTCAACTATTATACAATGTGAAATTTGTTTTTATTTACAATTACAAAAGGTATGTAAAAACTAAAATCAATTTGACACACCGTGCTATGTGTTCTCAAAATTTCAACAGGCGATCTTCTTGGACCATCAATAGAAAGTCTTGAGTCTCTGATCCAGATGCCATATGGCTGTGGGGAGCAGAATATGATTAACTTTGCACCAAACATCTATGTTCTTCAATATTTAATGGCAACCAAACAGATAACGGAGAATATTAGAGAGCCGGCCATAAACCACATGTTACTAGGTGAGTAGACGCTTTCATTTAAGGGTTAGGGTTAAATACTTGATATGCCAGGAAGCTTACATTGGCTCACAATACAATACAATACAGGAACTAAAATCCATTAACATCTATGCTACGAATGCAAACATTTGACTTTTATCTAAGTTACACATTTATCTTAAAATAGCATTCATTCTATCAGGAATTCTAGTATTTAGATTGTTATTAATGAAAAAAATGATATGTATTCTATGTAGCTCTAGACATTTATTACACATATATTGTACCATTTGTACTGTCTCCATAGGATATATTTTGTAAAGAACAAAAGTTTACAACAGTACGATAATAATTGCAGAGTTTAAATGTTTATTTTTTTCTTTATTCAGGTTATCAAAAGGAATTAACATTTAGGCGAGACGATGGCTCATTTAGTGCTTTTGGAAACAGCGATGCTTCTGGAAGTACTTGGTAAGAAATGTAACACTTAACATGTTTTCAGCACCAGTGTCACAGTAACTTATGGCCCATCTCACCTTAGAAACATGTCACAACTACTTCTGAAATGAATATACTGTACCTAAAACTTTTTAACACAACTAGATTGTGTTAGATTCGAAAAAAGGCATTTATTAGAATGTAGTTGCTGAGTGAGTAAATAAGTCCGAAATCCCCTCAATTTCTTATTTATTTACAGCAATTCAGCATTCAGTAAAATGGCATTTCCTGTATCTCAGAAAATAATTACAAAACAAATGATGCGTCGTAACAATCATTATTCACCTGTATGGATATATCATTCTGTATCTGATTTATTTGCATTTTTACCTTTTGCATTTGTCTAGATTTACATGCTATGTGTTTGTAATATATATTTTTAACTGATTTCAAATTGTCAATTTATATTTCAATAAAATATAATAATTGACATTTCTAGTGTTGAAAGGTCAACCTAACTGCGGATATGCAGTTACTTTTGTCTGCAATATAGCCAGAATGAGTTCTTAATCCAAAATCTAATAGAATTTTGAAATATTATTCGAACAAAATACTATAAAAAATGTAATATTGAGATATACAGTATGTCAATCATATGTGACAAGCATAGGAAATTGTCTCCGTTTTGCTATTTATTTAACACACACTCATTTTTTCCCAATTTTTAGGCTTTCAGCTTTTGTGCTTCGATGTTTCCTTCAAGCTCGGCCATTTATTTATATAAGCCCAGACATTTTAACCCAAACCGTAGAATGGTTGGTTCAGTACCAGGATATGAACACTGGTGTATTCTCAGAACCTGGGCGTGTTATTCATTCTGAGCTCCAGGGTGGGTTAAATGGTCCCATCACTCTTACTGCCTACATACTTACCTCACTCATTGAAGATGAGGAATATAGGGTAAGTACAGAATATGAAGCTGCTTTTACCAATATTGATCTACAAGATCAAATGTCTCTCTTTTGTTTCATATAATGTGTTTGATGTTTTTTTTAATTAATGTATCCTTACCACATTTATTTATTATTGGTTTGCAGAAACACTATAAAGACACAATTCAAAAAGCGGTGCAATACCTTGAGAATGAGTTTGATAAAGGAATTTCCAGTAACTACACCCTGTCGGTAGTAGCGTACGCTCTATCTTTGGCAAATAGCACTAAAGCAAACACAGCTCTTACTCAGCTCAATTCGAGAGCAAACACCATTGGTAAGTACTTAAGTACAATGGTTGATATAGCTTGTTGGGTCTTGGGATCTATTCTGTTAACCACATTTGACTAATGGGAAATGGAAAAGCAAAGAACACCACTGATGCTTACTTCTGCTGCTTTCTGTGTCTTTAGGAGCGCTGAAGTACTGGTCTTCTCCTACTGAACATTATGGGCAAACTAGCTCATCAGATATCGAGACAGCAGCGTATGCATTACTGTCCCATCGTAGACAGAATCGTATTTCTGAGGGGATCCCTATCATGAGGTGGCTGAGTCAGCAGAGAAATTGTTTTGGGGGATATTATTCTACCCAGGTAAAGTAGGCTACTAATGTCACTCCTTACCATTTATCCTCTCTATTAATATATTATTCTTTCCTGTTCACCTACTCTGCTTTTCAATACACAATTTTGCTTTAATAATTATTTGGTTATTAGAAGAATAGATTGTATTTATCGTCCCCTTTGAGTCATGTGACATGTTATCTTTTTCAGGATACGATAGTGGCTCTGCAGGCTTTATCGCAGTTTATGGTTGAGGTACAAACGATGGAAACTTCTTTAATCGTAACAATTACCGGTCCAGGTTCATTTGTGCCAAAAACGTTTCAGATCAGCAGTGAAAATAACCTACTTTTACAAAGTCAACAGGTAAATTTCATGTACATGACACCGTATTTCTTTAAGATTAGGAGGATTCCACATAAATCAATAAACCAAAGTATCATGATGTATATTTGTTTTTATTATTAGATTGCGGTTTCCCAACCACTAACAATCAATGTTACTGCAACTGGAAGAGGACTGGTGATTTTCCAGGTATTAATGCATTGTACTCACATGTATTAATGTTACAAAAGATGTAACTTTGTGTCAACATGTTAATGATGAATAGTTTTTTATTTACATATACTATTCTGTTTTACAGCTCAATGTAAATTATAACCAGAGAGTATCATCCTCACGTAAGAGAAGAGCGATTGGCTCAGAAGCATTCAAGTTAGATGTAATAGTTAATGAAGACAAAAACAACATTTATCGACTCTATGTGAATATATGCACAAGGTAAAAGGTCTACTTCCTATAACATGTATGTTGAATGTAGCTGCAATCCTCATGTATATTTAAGCCACCCACGCACAACACCCAAATATACATACACCGAACACACACACTGAACACAATATACACTGACTACTGTGATAACAAACAGATTTCAAAAGAAGCATTATGTGAGACGGTGTATTGTTGAGCTCATACTGAATATCCACATCTTTACAGAAATAAGTTTCTAGCCATTAATATGCTTAGTGAATTTGTACATTGTTTACTGAAGAAAATGCATTACTAATTAATTTATTAGTTCAAATTCAGCATTTTATCAACTGACATGCAGATTTAGACAGTCTTGTGTGTCTGCATGCAAAGATTTGGCTTGTTACACATGAAGCTTTTCAAACAGTTTCTCTAGGTGCTAATGGAAACATCCCCATGATTTCCTTCTTCCTTTTAGTGGAAAGGTTAATAGAATTGACAGTTATTTATGTTTTTGTGTTAGTTTAACAGGGTTTATTTCATAAACTGCATAAACTACACTAAATATTTTCTAAAGCATTTGTATGGCTTACTTACTGTAATATTGCATTTCTAAAGCTACCAAGGCCTTGGGAATGAAAGCGGAATGGCTCTGTTGGACGTCGGATTTCTTAGTGGATTCACATTGGACCCAGCAGGAATTCTTCAACAGGGATCCCTTAAGTTGGTGGAGCAAAAGGATGACAAAGTATACCTTTACTATGATTCGGTGCGTTGAATCAATTCATTAATAAAACAATACAAGTGCTTCTATGTCTGTATCTGCTTAATAAAAATTATTCTTATTGTTTAGCCACATATATTAAAATGATATTTGTAAAGTAATAGGAGAAATGTGTATAGTATAGACTTATAATGTTGTTGAAGAAATGAAAATCCAGAATGCTTTAATGTTTAGCGGATTTCTTCTTTTTTTTTTAGGTGACCAAAACCCAGTTATGTGTATCCATTCCAATGATTCGTGTTGCTCATGTTGCTAGTTCTAAGGACGCAGTCGTTAAAATTGTGGATTATTACAACCCAAGTAAGTATTGAATGTTACAGCATTCTTTAGTTTTTGGTTTATTAATTTATTTCATGAAATATAATTTTAGAAAATAGCATAGTGTTTTAACACTGAACTGTTACATTGAGCATCTTTGCGTCACTTTATCAACCACCAGCACAACTGGACCAGTAGAATTAGGAACCCCACTAGCAAAGCACAATTTACATTCAAAGGGTACCATGACACAAAGGCTAATGATGCCCCTTTACTCCAAAAATGTTAAAGTTAAGCGATATCATAGGAAGAGTATGGTTTTACATTGGCATATATAAAACAGGTGGGTTGGGTTTCTGTTATGGCCCCATTTGCCTCTAGCAGCATCATACAAATCTGAAATGCTTAGCATGCCTTATGGGAATCTGCCTTTGTTATATAGAACAATTAATAAGCATTGCTTATATTGAACTCTGACAGATTCTGTGATTACACTAATGAATCTACAAAAGCTGGTTCAGTCTTCACAAGAGAATATACACTTTTAGCTCTTCCTTGAAGGTGATACAATAGAGTTATTAACCCTTAATATCTACAATGCTTTAAATGAAACGACAATTTGTAAAACAGGATTTCACCTCTGTTGCTGAGTGAATAGTATTTAGTAGCATCTACTAACGAGGTTAGCATCTTACTTATGAAACAAGTTATAAATTCCTTTTTTTTTCTCCAGCAAACACAGCGACAAGATCTTATAATTCTCTGATGATGAAAAGAGTTTCCTTTTGTGACTTCTGCGGACTGAACTGCACTCTTTGTAAATCGAATGTCTTGGTAAAGCCCCAAGAAAGCAACGCTAATTCACTGTCATTCCACTTATTTTTATTCTTTATACTGAGCATATATTATATTTTGCTGCTTTCATCATATTAATTAATGACTAGCATTTTCTTTTTGGAATATGTTATAATCTAACAGCATATTTGGTTTAAAAATATATAAAAGTTCAATGTTTCAGAATATAAACAAATTACTTCAACATAAAACACAGTTGTGTTATGCTTGTATTAATTTATTTATTACATAAAAGAATGGGTAAGGATGCAATTTAAATTGCAAGAGACCACTAAAACTGTTGTTATATGTATTTTTTTAAATTAAACATGGAAGACACTGTTTTTTTCTACAGCAATCTATTTTGTAATTTGTTTATTAATCTTCTATAGTGTGTTTAATGTGATCATTTGTGTCTGCTTTGTTTGTATATAGTTGGAGTGTAATATAGAAACATCCTTAACCCCTTCATGTAGCGATGATTTTTTTAAAAAAAATTTAGTTATTTTTTTGAGCTATTATTTAGCTATTTTGGAAACTAGTCTAATATACAGAAATATGTTTCACAGCTTTAAACTGCAATGTGCCCCAGTTCGGGATCATGCTTTAAAGAGTCTTTGTGAATGTTGAAAGTATGACAAAAATGTATTTTTTATTTCTTAATAAATATATATTTCTGATTATTGTGATTATTGTTTCTGGAGCTTAAAATATGTTTTGTCCAGACATTTTATATGAACAAGTACAGACAGAAAAACAAGACCTGTGTTTAGAAAGTATTGTCATATACAATTATACATTTTCTTATATTTTAACATATAATTACAAATATATACATAAAACCACTCCATATCTCATAGGGCATCAGTGTACATATTTTTATTATTTTTAATTACTTTTATTACAGCAACATATAAAGGTTTCAAAGCTTTTTACTTACATCATATAACACTTTAGAAGCAAGTGTATGTACCTGTTCCTGCAGATCTCACAATCGTAATATATAGTCTTTCAAAAAAATCACTAAGCTAATAAATTTAGCTAAAACCAGCCAAATTGTCCACAAATTCAAATCCTTAAGACTGTCTGCCTATGCCTAAATGTTTCACGCCCAAAACATTCACAGAAATAATGTTTTAATTGTATGAGGTTTTGCCTGGAACACTTAATTGTCATGTTTCCCAAACTAGTCACAGATACACCATTACAATGAAAAGTAAAAATAGTATCCTAAGGGTTTCTGTGTTGCTTTATTATGATTCCACCCTGAGGAATAAATGAAATATTTTTTTTTGCTTAGGATACATAAATAGTTAATGTTTAGTCATATTGGGATAATTGGCTGCAATACCCATCACTATCACAAGGTGTCAGTACACATTTTACACTCATACATGGTAAAGCAAAATATGTTCTTTTCTGTAGTTCTTGATACTAAGTTTCAACTACAAAATTGCAAAAAGAAGCGGCAAATGTTTAACTATTCACTTGCTGAAATATATACAGTTTTAAAACGGAATCATAGTAAATTCTATAGAAATAATAGAACATTTTATTAAATCAAAATATTGATTTAATATGGAACATGTATGTGCAAACACCACATTTTACATAAACATGGGGATTATGGGTGGTATATTATGGATACACATGCTAAGTAACATAGTTGACATGTTTCGGATAAGAATTGGTTATAAATATTTATATATATGGGGATTATGGGTGGAATATTATGGATCCACACCCTAAGTAACATATTTGACCTGTTTCTGATAAGACTTTGGGTATAATATTTTTTACATGGGGATTATGGTTGGATTATTTATTACAAATGCTAAATAACACATTTGACATGTTTCTGATGAGAATATGGGTATAATATTTTTTACATGGGGATTATGGGTGGAATATTATGGTTACACATGCTAAGTAACATACTTGACCTGTTTCTGTTAAGAATATGGGTATAATATTTTTTTACAATAGGTTTATGGTGGAATATAATAGTGGATTATAAAAAATGCATTATAATAATTTATAAACAGATTCAAATTTACCTGAACACGTTAGGTTTAAGAGGAAAAAATCCTCATGGTAAGATCTATATTCTACAAAGAGAGGAATTTA
This sequence comes from Spea multiplicata, assembly GCA_009364415.1. Lineage (NCBI taxonomy): Eukaryota > Metazoa > Chordata > Amphibia > Anura > Pelobatidae > Spea > Spea multiplicata. Next base: position 41,533 of record VKOC01048895.1, read on the forward strand.
TCAAATATTTATTTAGTAGTACATCCTCTCTCATTCTTATCTCTCTTAATATATAATATAAATATATTCTGCCCATTGACTAGAAGCTACTATGTAGGACCGGACAATGATTGGAAATGGATTTAGAATTTGGACATTTTAAAAGATTTTTTAGTTCAGTAGTTCAGTTAATCAGATCATCTTCAACAAATCGTATTTATTAATTATGCAGACTGAAATTTTGTAAATAACCCCCCTCATAAATGTAAGACACATGCAATGTTACATAAAAGGGAGTTCTGGATTGTAGTAGAGTTCTATTTCCTGTAAATATCCCATAGAAGAAACTAACCTCTATTGTGCTAAGTGGCTTTGGATGTCCTTGTTTTGGAAATACAAACAGAAATACAATTGAGTTCTGGGAAGTAGAAAAAAAGTAAGTTAAGATTTGGAAACAGATAGCGGATACTAGTATTTACTCCACACCTTGCAGTTTTATTTGAAGGAGCACTTGAATACTTTTTTTCCCAGAAGTATATAAAAAAGTGGTTTAGCTGGTTCTTAATTTCCACAGGAGCCTCGGTCTGAAATACTTGAATGTCGACATTTTGCATGACAAAGGTTTGGTGCCAGTTGGGTATTCAGGAAAAGGCTGCGGGGGCGGGCGTGCACAGACGCGGGATAAAAAAAACCAAAAACAGTCCCGCGTAGGGCTCTAGCCTGAAGTTCTGAATAGTGATGGGAAGTTCGGATCATTAAAGTAAATCGGATCATTTCGACTCGTTCACTGAAATGATCCGATTCATGATCCGAATCTTCAGATCACTCAATGTGACTCACAGGAGTTTCTGTTTCCCAGATGTCAAGTCAAGTCAGAGAGTCGTTCAAAGATTTGGATCTTATAGGGATCCGAATCTTACAGTGATCCGGATCTTACAGGGATTCGAATCATTCAGAGAATATCCATACCTTTATAAATAAATACATTAATCATCACTGCCCCAGGATTTAGATTCCCCTTTACCTCTAACTGCACCTTAAGTCAACTTTATTAAATTAATTAAATTAACCCTAAATTAACCCTTAATACCCCATCAACCATAACTGTCCCTAAAATTA
>VKOC01048896.1:0-14937 GCA_009364415.1 Spea multiplicata
CACACTCCTATCATGCCAAGTCATATTGCTATTTTTTGTCCAATTGTGTGTTACCTACTTTTATTAAAAATGTGAGTTTTTATTATTATTTTTAAAGGTGGGGTCATTTTCGGTTTTGGCTAAGTGAACCGTGAATGTTTTGGTCCAGAATTTTCATTTTAGTTCATCCCTAGAATAAATCTAGGGAATCCTGAATTTGTAGTCGCAAAACTTTCTAGGCCCAGAAATCAGTGAGAGGAAGAGTAAAGGTTTTGTGTCATTTTACTTTATTTTAATCTGCATATTTTATTAAAGGCCATATTTTTTGTCACAGTGAAAAATGAGTGCGGCCCTCGCACGTATACAATTCTGATGAAGTGGCCCACTGCAGAAAAAAACCCTGCTTTAGATGCTCAACAATCCTATGCTTTAAGTTAATTTCCCCACTACTAATGTAATACTCACAGGTCTGTAGTTGTCCCACAGTAGTTTCTTTTTTGTAAATAGGCACAACATTCACTAAGTTCCAATCCTCTGGGACGACTCCCATTAACAATGATTTGTTACATAAATCCATTAACAGATTTGCTAGTATACCACCAAGCACTTTTAATAACTTTGGGGATATCCTATCAGGCCCCATCCACTTTAGACTTTAGACTGCTGAAGTAGAACCTCTTCCTTGACAAACTCACATGTATTAAATGACTCCTTTTTTTTTCCTAACCAAGGTCCCCTTTCTTCATTTTCATCTGTAAAACTGAACAAACATATTCATTGAGGCAGTCTGCTAGTCATTCACCCTCTTATAGATACCCTCCTTATTTTGTTTAGAATCTAATCCTTGTTTTACGTTTTTTCTCATTTGTGCATCTAAAAATGTGTTATCAGGGGCGTAACTAGAAAATTCAGGGCCCCGGTGCGAGAATCTGTTAAGGGCCCACCCCAACCCATCTATCCCTTTCTCACGATCTCCCCTCTCCCTCCCTAACCCCCCTTCTCACAATCTTCACGCCTCTTCCTCCCTAACCAACCCTTCTCAGGATCTCCCCTCTCCCTCCTAATCCCCTTCTCCATGGCAGGATCTCCCTCTCGCCTCCTACCACCCTTCTCAGGATCTCCTCTCTCATTCGCCTAACCGCCCTTCTCAGGATCTCACCCTCTCCCTCCCTAACCCCCTTCTCAGGATCCTCCTCTCTCATTCCTAACCCCCCTTCTCAGGATCTCCCCTCTCCCTCCCTAACCACCCTGTTTTCAAGGATCTCCCCTCTCCCTCCCTAACCCCTTCTCAGGATCTCCCGCTGCTCCCTCCCTAACCCCCTTCTCAGAATCTTAACCTCTCCCCCTCCCTAACCCCCGCTTCTCAAGCGATCTACCCACCCCAGGTCAGCTTACCTTGCACTCGTGTGGTTGGAAGCGTGAGGCGTTTGTCTCGGGTTCCGGCGCTTCACTGCTGAGCTCCGGCGTGAGACAAACGCCTCACACTCCCAACACTGCACTCTGGGCAGCCCTGAGGCAGGCGGCGGCAGCAGCAGCGGCGGGGAGCAGAGTAGTCCTGGATTTCTGTCAGTCAGGGGGGCCCAAGAGTTGCCGAGCGGTCGTCTTCAGGAACCGTCGGCACCCCTTGGGCCCCCCTGACTGGCAGAACCCCAGGGCTCGGTCGCAGTTGCGACCCCGGTAGTTCCGCCACTGTGTGTGTTATCTTCCCTTTTTACTGACTGCTTCTTTCTGCCTGGTCTTATCGATCTATGCTCAGCCTCCAGGCCATCATTGGAATCTGGATCAGCAGTGGACCTAAAATAGCAGATTAGGCATCCTAGGGAGGCTCCCAAGTCATCTGGACAGCCGTATGAAATAGTGGTCTCCTGAGCTAAAATAGAGGGATGCTATGACTTCTGCTTTCACGTATCTGATATTCCTTAAGACTCCTAGAATTAGAGGAGTAGGTGGAAAAATGTAGCCTAGGCAAAAGGTTTATCAACTGGAAAGGGCATCCTGTCCAGTAGCTGGAGGGTCAAATTCTATATCGGATCAACGGGGGCGGCTTCTTAAAATGCTACCCCTGTCGATTCGAAATAGAAATGAGTCAGCCGGCGCCGCTCAATAACTTTCGTGGGCGGCACCAGCGCTGCTCAATGACCTTTGTGGGCGGTGCCAGACATGTTCAGTAAGGAGGGTGGGTGGAGCCCCCGGCAGCAGCAGCGGGGTTTTCTGCATTGCACAGATGTTTGGCAGCAGGAATCCAACAAAGTGCACATCAGGGTCTTCAGTCAGGTAAGTTGAAGTAACTGGGGGCATGCTTGGCAGTGGGAGGCCGGGACAAAGATGGCTGCGGGAGACTGGGGGCAAACTCTGTCCCCAATTTCCTATAGGCATCTTTGTCACTAAAAAAGCTTCACATAGTCCCATGTTTAATGACAGATGCCTATGGGAAACAGGGGGCAAAGGCAAATTCTGTCCCCAGTTTCCCATAGGCATCTTTGTCACTAAACATGGGACTATCGGAAGCTATTTAGTGACAAAGATGCCTATGGGAGACTCGGGACAGAGTTAATTAATGGGATTAGTTAATGGTAATTAGAAGTATGCACTGGTGCTTTTTAGATGATTGGGATTTTTTAATGTGACAAATGCAATTGATAAAACATCAAAGGATGTATAATAGATGAGTCTGTGTGTGAGACTGCCTAAGTCTGTGTGTATGTGAGAGAGACTGCCTGTGTCTGTGCGTGTGTGTGTGTGAGAGAGACTGCCTGTGTCTGTGCGTGTGTGTGTGTGTGAGAGAGACTGCCTGAGTCCTGAGTCTGTGTGTGAGAGACTGTCTGAGTCTGTGTGTGTGTGTGAGAGAGAGAGACTGTCTGAGTCTGTGTGTGTGAGAGACTGTCTGAGTCTGTGTGTGTGTGTGAGAGAGTCTGTGTGTGTCTGTGTGTGTGAGAGAGACTGCCTGAGTGTAAGGTTTTTAATTTTTAGTAAGAAATCTCGGAAGTGGTTACTAAAAAAAATTGAATCTCACCACTGGGTCCATTGGGACTTCTTCCCGTAGGTACAGAGTACCATATTTCCCCAGGTACCAGAGACCTTTATGGCCAGTATCTGAACCAAGATCTGATATCCAGCTGCTTTCGGACAGAAGTCTATCCCAATGTGCATGGACATGTGCTGCTTCCATTAGTTGCAAATGGTTTCCAACAAAGCGCTTGTTTACAATGAGCAGCCAGCCAACATTGGTGGAAACTGTACAAAGCGAAGGGGGTCTATTTGAGGACCTCTCTAGCTGTAAGGATAAACTGTGGTAAGTGCTTTCTTTTTTGAAGGCACCAGAGAAATGGAAAAGTGCAAAATCAAGTACCTACTGGGGACTTCAATTTAATTTAGCTCCCTTTGGGACCTCACACCTCAGATTCTTGGGAAGTGTGACGATGCCAAGCAGGCAGGAACAACCATTGTACCTGATTTTTTTTCTTTAGAATTAATTGCAAGCAGGTGACTGCCTCCGGGATTACAAGCACAAAACCAAACAGTGTCAATAAAGAAGCCACTGACTTCAGGAAGTAAGAAGCAAGGCAAGCCAGGGGCAGAAGTCGTGGACACAGAGAGGCATCTGGTAACAGGGGTAGCTATGGACACACTGGTCACAGGTGGCACATCAGGCAGGTACCTCAGCCCCCTGGCTGCCCCCTCTTCTGCTGTCAGTGGGGAGGGCGCGCTTGCTGTGGCGGCTACATGCGGTCTCTGCAGCGCCGGCTGCCCCGCGCCCGTTCTCTTGGTATCCTGTGGGCATCGCTTCTGCCTCGGCTGCCTAGAGAGCTTCTGGAAGCGGATGCCCAGTAGCGAGCGGCTCTGCCCTACATGCACCGCCGCTGTGAGGCAGCCAGCGCCCCGGATCCCCTCTGCAGGCGGTGCCGTGCGATCGGTGCCCGGCTCATGCCCCCTGCAGCGCCCGCTGGAGCTGCCTGACCTGCGGGGAGTCCTACTGTCCCGAACACTTCCAGCCACACATCGTACTAGAGGAAGGGGATATGTCCGGACACCGGGTGTGCGATGCGGCCGGAGAAGAGTCGATGAGGATGAGCGAGGAGAGGAACCTGGGGCGGCGGTGCCCAGAGCACAGGGACAGAGCTGCGGAGCTGTTCTGCGGGGCGTGCAGGGTGTGTGTCTGCCCATTGTGCCCCCTCTTGGGGACCCACAAGGGGCACCCCGTGACCCTCCTGCAACAAGAGGCCCTGCACAAGAAGGTAATCACATCTAATCAATACTATGTGTCATAAAAATAAACACCATTTGGTGATATATTAACCCCACATAGAGATCAATACAATTAAATCTAAGCATTAATATTCAGTAAGCCAGAGGTAATGTACTGGCTTCATTAAAGTAGTTTGGTAACAAAAAATAATGTTTTCATTAAGTTAATAGGCTGCAAATTAACTTATGACTGATAAATATGGGGGGCCTGTATTGGGCTTAGAAAATAGACTTATTGGCATGACTGTGTGGTATATTCTTCATTGCGTTAGGGAGGCAGCCCTGAAAACGTTTAATTTTTTTGTAACTTTTTTTCTATTCACTCCTGCAATTACATCATACATTCCACGTGGAATGCTATCGCGCTATGAAACAAAGTTCAATGTATTTATATTGAGCGTATACCTCTGTACACCTGTGTATGGCCTGCATAATACATTTCATATTCCTAGTTGCATTATAATGATCAAGATAATGGCAGGATAGTAAAGTTTCTAGTTCTCGCGGTTAGGTTTCTTTTCTGAAGCACCCATAATAGTCTCCTTAAAATTCTGCAAATCTGTATGGGCAAGAGACCATATCTGGTAAGATTCTCCTTCCATACCAGCGTGTCGTAACATCATGGGCGTCTGCAGAAAATGTTTCGGGGGAGCCAAATCTTAATTTCCTCATGCTCTGCACAATTTTTGACCAAGTCATGAAGGGAAGGGGCATAGTCCATTATCACATAAAGGGTTGTGGAATCGGAAGCAGAAGCCCAATAGAAGGGTCAAGCTGCCATTGTCTGATATGAGTGTTGTAATTTCTATTTTTTTTTATGTTAACATACTGTAACTAGAAACCACAGTGCCCTGGTGCGAAAATTGCCCTGGTGCCACCCAACTTCACCAAGTGACATGTCCCATATTGCCACCTTTGCCCCCAAGCAGCTCATCAATGCCATCCTAACCTCCAAACTGCCTGTCCGTGCCATTTATCCCCCCAGGCTATCACTGTCCCAAATAGCTTATCTGCGCCGTCTTTGCCCCAAAACATCTGGTCTGTTCCATTATTGCCCAAAATAGCTTGTCTGTGCCTTCTTTGCCCCCTCTAACATACACTCTGGCACACATTTGTAAAAACACACAAATTTACACATGCAAATGCTTACAAACACACACACTTATATACACACATCTTAGATTGTAAGCTCGCAAGAGCAGAGCCCTCTTCTCCTTTGCACCAGTTTGTTATTGTGTGTTTTTGTATGTGAAATTGTTCTACTGACTGTAACAGTGCTGCAGAATCTGCCGGCGCTTTATAAATAAATGTAAGGTAATGTAATCTATGCTCACACACATATGTACACATCCATACTAACACTCAAACAATTAGACATTCATGCTCACATACAATTATCCACACAAATTCATGCTCACATACATACAAACATACATAAGCCCTCCCCCATCATCACCCCCAAAGTCCCTTTTGTCCCCTCCTTTACTGTGCCACACCTCTCTTTTCCTCCCTCATGTAGTTCAGGTATAGATTAAATGAACAACACATAGCAACTGAATAACACATACAAACCCTTTATTTGCAGGTATAGAGTTAATAAATAACACATAGAGACACTGCAGGTATATAACAACTAAATAAAACACAAACCCAGTCTTGCAGGTATAGAGCAACTGAAAATCACAAGCAAACTCAGCATTAGGTATAGATCAAATAAATAATAAATGGAACCCCTAAATTACAGGCATAGATCACAGGTCAAACACTCTAAAGGCCAGCCCTGGCACCCAGATTGCACACACAGGACTAGCCCAGCACCCTGACGGCCTCTTTTAGAAAGCTTAAAATGGACCGGATCTTCCAGAAGGGCAATTATACAAAACATACATCAAAATCAACACAAAATGGTTTATTTTGACTTGAACACCATCGAAAACATGTGGGGTGAACTGAAGAGGAGAGCCTACCAGCCTTGACATTGGCCTTATAAGAGAAGACTCAAGGGAGAAAGGGCAAATGGAGGTAGCACAAATTATTGACTGAAATAGTGCCAACAATTGTGACACACACCATATATTTAACAATTTTTGTTGTGTTTGCAATTGTTTGATATCCACTAGAGCAGATAATTCTTGTGTATTGTTTGAAGAATTATTGTTTCATAGCCTTCTTTGCTCATATATACCAAGCGTGCCAATACTTGTGGAGGGCACTGTACATACATACATTCATACATAAAAACATATTCATTCACACATACTCATTCATACTTCCTCCAGCATCACCTTACCTCACCTGCAGATTTCTCAGTGATGCTCACACACCGTGCAAGCAATTTCTCTTTTACCTCCCAGGGGAAGCAGGAATGTGACCCAGCTGTTTTCCTGCTTCCCTGGGCAGTACAAGAGAGGTTGCTCGCACAGAGGTAACCTGCGGGCCAATGCAGAAGGGGTCGCCCAGTCGGTGCCAATTGTGAGCCCGGTGACTTTTTTTTTTGCGGGCTCAAGGTTCAGCTGCTATGGACCCCCATGAATGACTGCCCCTGGAATGCCCAGGAATGGCTTCAGCTGCCCATTTTAGCCCACGTTAAAGGCAGCCACCAAGCACAAGGCAGCAAGTGAAAATCTGGGTGGGAAGAACCTTGCCCCCTCCACCTTTAATGCGTGGGCAAAAGCCTGTAGCAATCGCAGGGGTCGCAACTGTGACCGTGGCTACCACTCTTGCAGGGAGCCCTGCTGCTTACCTGTGCTTTACTCGCACACTCTGTGAGAGCAACATCTCTTGTACTGCCCAGGGGAAGCAGGAACCCAGCGGAGTGACGTCACATGACCCTGCTCCATTCCTGCTTCCCTTGGGCGGTGCCAGAGAAGTTGTTTGCATTTTGACCCTTTGTTGACCTACTGTTTGTGAACCTTGCTTCCAGTCCAACATTTGCCCTGGTTGAGTTTGGACCATCCTTTTATACTACTTTCCCAGCCTCCTTTTAACCCTGACATATTAGCATAATTACAAAATTAACTACTTCCTTATATGTGCCTACCCTGCACTATATTGTGTGCTTTGACCTTCATGGGCTGGGCATTGAGGGTTTTTAATAGTTTCTTTTACTTTTACCATTTTGTTGACAACTTATGGGGAATAGGAGAAAAACGATTACTTTCTTGTGGGGAATTTTCGGGCTTTTACTAATCTAGGTATATTTGAATATCTTAACTTGTCCTGAAGCCTATGAACAAAGAAACACTGGGTGCCTGGTTGCCCAAGAGTGGCAAAATGCCACCAATTTTGTGGTCAGGTGACTTGCTGCCCAAGTCCAATTAGGTCTCTGCTAGAACTCCTTTACACTGCCTAAAATCATACAGCAGCAACATGTTTAGAATCGCATTGAAACTTAGCCCAGTTAAAATAGGCAGATTAAGCATGGATTTAACTGACTGTCTGGTTTTTAATAAAGCTAATAATGCCATACCTTGTTTTATGTGGTCTATAAATGTACCTGGATATTCCGGATCATCTGTGCTCTTCACTGCTTTTGGGTCTCCTGCAGCAATATGGTTCCGATATGAGGTTTTTACCAAATTAAAAATAATCTTTTAAACATTTATTAAAACAGTGACAACAATTTCTATTTTATTCCAAGAATATTCTCCAAAATAAAGGAATTGGCTCCGGCACCTCAACAATTCTAAAGGGAAATAAGGGGATGTAGTGTGTGTGTGTGTGTCTGTATGTGTTTTAGGGAAGTGATACTAGCTAGCCTGAAATAACAGTACAGCAAAAGGGACCCGGAACCCGAGAGACAGAGAAAACCTAAAAAAGCATGATCCAAAGGATGTAATCCAAAAAACAAGCTGAGGTCAGTAACCAAAGCAGGTAATCAGACGAGCTGGGGTCAAAAGTACGGAGATCAGCAAAGTCAGGGTACAGATGCCAGGAAACAGGAGCCAGAACAGAAGTCAGAAGAAGCCAGGTCAAACACGAGAACGTAGGATACTAAGGAACTCACTTGGTAGCTAGAACAAAACACAAGGGCAAAGGGGAAATGAGCCTTAGCTGTTAAATAGCCTGAAAGGGGCTGGCTGAAAGTAGACAGGTGGGTAACTATGGTAACGGAGATGGAAGGGCAGTTAATTAAACATCAGCTGAGTAAGTCTGGCACAGTTAAGGAAAAAAAGGCTACAACACCTGGTTTTCCCAAGTAGTCTCCCATCCAAGTACTAACCAGGCCCAACCCTGTTTAATTTCCACGATCAGGCATATTCAGGGTGGTATGGCCATACCTCGGAAATCTCCAGGTTTGACCCAGAGAACTCCAGATGAAGCTCTGGTTCTCTGGGTCAACATCTGAATCTTCCGGGTTGCAGGAGCAGGGTCTTGACACACCTGACTCCCTGCCCATTTCCCGAGATGTCATTGGGAATGCCCCCAACAGCATCGGGACCGCCAGCAAGGGAAGGCAGCAGGTTGCCGGAGCTCAGAACTTCCCAGGTATGGGTATGGCCATAGGCTTATGGCTGAGTAACCCTGACAATTCTGTATAAGCACATATTTGTGTTTACTGAGCACCACACATGGTGCTTTCCTATGGCACAAGAACTCAGGCAATTCACAGTGCAATTTCAATTGGTCATCCAAGCTTCTTGGGGACTCAACTGATTTTACCCACCGAACATTGGATTTACACGGTGAATTAATTTACTTAATTTACTGACAGTACATGAATTCTAGTGCTTAGCGAACCCATATCAAACTGCTGCACATACAATTCACAGATGCCAATTTTTAAATGTAATGTTTACCCTGTACAAACATTTTTAAAGTTTAACCCATGACATCAACTCATAGATTTTTGCACAGGAGTTGTACATGGGTGCCTGTTATCAAGATATGTATTTACTAAATTAATGAGATCAAGGCCAGATTAAGGAGTTTTGGACCCTGGAGCTATTATACAGGAAGGACCCATTTTGTGTATTTTCTGCATTCAGCGAGCTCTTTTCTGCCTTTTTTTCTCTGCTTTTAGTGTTCTGTTCTTCCCCTCTCTTTTTGTGGGATTTATCTTGCTCTATCTGTTTACTTGCACCTCACTTGACATCTTTTCATCACTTTTCTTCTGTCTTCTTTCCCTTTTTTTCATTTTTCTTGTGTATCTGCCTTTATTCATCCTCATTGTAACTTTTTTGTACTTTTTTGTTTTTTTTTCTGTATAATTTTGGATATATTTTTTCTTATATCATATTTTTAAATATGGGATCAAGCATCCAAATAAAATATACTTTTATAGATCATATACTTATTTAATAATTTTTGTCTTCATGGAGTGCGGGTGTTTCTCTCTGGAGAATCATTAAGAATTAGAGTATTGGACATACATACTGTGGACATGGGCGGGTTAATGTTTGTTTCTGGTCTTTATACTGAGAATAGGGGGACTTGACTTCACAGTAACCATCACACAATGCACCTTGAAGCAAGATTAAGTGAATTAGAGTACAACTGTGAAATGCACCATGTTGAACACAATGTAATATAATACAGCCAGGGCTGGGGAACAGAAAAGCCAGATCCGTTTTGCTTTGGACTGAAATATAGGCAATTCAGGAAGACTGAAATAACTGCCAGAGAAGCAGCTTGTCTGCTATAAATGTTTTTGTTAGATGTTAAAAGGGAACTGCCATATCTGAGATAAAACTAGAATTATATCCAGCAGTAAAAACTGTCACTGGTGTTTATGATTACTTCTAATTAATGTTCCATTTGAAGTAACAATCACGATCACAGCAGACCACTTGTCCGGCCTTTTAAAGCGAGTGATACCCACAGCTAGCAGGACACAGAGACTGTAGAGATTATCAGATTGGACGATCTCTCATACGCTTTCCCTGCACGCTCTGACTGATCCACCGAGCAGGAAGTGACATCACATCTACTTCCTGCATGCTGCATCAGTCACACAGAGAGCGACACACCACTCCTCCAGTGAAATGGTGTGGGCAGAGGCTAAGGCAAGCTGTTTGAGTTCACAGATGACACAGACAGGCTGTTTGTGGGTACAGACAAGCTGTTTGAGTGCAAAGATGGCACAGGTTGTTTGGGGGGAAATGATGGCACAGGCAGGCTGTTTGAGGGTAAAGATGGCACAGGCAGGCTGTTCGGGGGCACTGAAAAGCTATTTGGTGGCAAAGATGGCACAGACAAGCTGTTTGGAGGCACTGACAAACTGTTTTATGGTAAATGTGACACAGGCAGGCTCTTTGGGGGCACTGACAAGCTGGTGGCAAAGATGGCACAGGCAGGCTGTTTGGGGTACTGATAAGCTGTTTGGTGGCCAGGATGGCACAGACAAGGTGTTCGGGGCACTGAGAAGCCGTTTGGGGACAAAAATGGCACAGACAAGCTGTTTTGTGGCATTGACAAGCTGTTTGAGGACAAGTATAGTACAGACAAGCTGTTTGGTGGGAAAGATGGTACAGGTAGGCTATTTGAGGCAAAGATGGCACAGGCAGGCTTTTTGGGGGCACTGACATGCTGTTAGGTGGCTTTTGGGCAGGGACAAGCTGTTTCGGGACACAGATGGCAGAGACAAACTGGGAGCAAAGATGGCACACATACAAGCTGTGACACTGTAGGACATGTTGCTTGTGGAGTTGGGGGGGCTGGGGCAATCTTTGCACTAGGACCCTGTGACTTCTAATTGCTCCCCCTATTTTTTTCCAGCTGTGATGTCCACTGAAGGTATATTAAGGGGATTTCATGCAAAGTTACCCTTTGTTTTAAGATTACATTGGAATCCTTCTGTGAACCCAAACAGAAGATTGTAAAGCAATTCTGTGATCTATGTGCATTGTTTCAGCAGGCTGCCCATCTTTTAGAGTGGCACAATTCATCTGTACTGCAGATGTCTTTGAGCAGGGCACATAATACGCACCTATCTTCAATGAGCTGGTTTTGTGCTGCCATCTCCTGGGTCTGAGTCTATTGGAATATGCAGTAAAGGCAAATATTATTTTTATATGCTGGCTCCTAAACTGAAGAATGATTTGGCAAATAGCCATACTGTTGTATTATTATTTTATTTTGGTGTAGTAATTAATGACTGCCACATGCTGCAAAAAAAGGTGGAAAATGCTGACAAAAGAGTACTGGAATAATGAAACGTCTCATGTTAATTGGTGTATGTTGAGGTACTTTTAGTGCTGTCACTTGTGTTAAATCAACTTTTATTTAGGCGAAGCTGCAAGAACAGCAGTCCCTTGTAATAAGACTGCTTTACACACCTTCAGCACTTAGTCTACGGTGGATTTTAATCAATCACAGTAACAGTCTTCAAACTTTGTGTCAGCATGGTCTTGGATATTTTTGGATATAGCTAGGGTTACACACAGCGAAGCAAGATGAATTCCGATTAATAGCACAACACACAATATAAATGAAACATATATGGTTAAAAAAAAGACGAAGTTATTTTTTTCCTTTTGTATATGACTAGTTTTATATAGAAAATGGTGAACAATTTAGGGGTTTACAAAAGTAAAATATCAGGAAAAAAAATACTCCATATCCCACCTTTTCTTGTATGGGCATATACCGGTAATATCATCCCGTCACAATTTCCAGACACTATTGTACGGAGTTTCCCCACTATCCCATTTTTGCAGACAGTGGGAATCAAGAGCTGGTTGGTAAGATCCTTACCTCCACCTTCTGGCATCCAGCTCCGCCTTTGGCACTTTGGCCATTTTGTGTGGTTAAAGAGCCATCCCAGTGTGCTGTGCAGCCTCACTAAAGAAAAATGCATATTAGAGTACATTGTAAGTACTCTAGTACTCTGCGGTCCTGTGTTCATGCCACCGATTGGCTTCTTCAAGCTGATTTCAAGTGCACATAGGGTCTCGTTGCTCTTGCTTAGCAGACTGCAGGGGGGTACACGACGAGGACGCAGGTGACTGGGGGTCTGAATGCAAACTAACTTTCCAATATATCTCTTCGAGTGAATTGATTGTTATACATCTGCCAGATCAGGAAACCCATGAATGACCATTTAAGCAGCCCATGAGTCTAGTACCGTATATCGCTCTGATGTATTTGCAGTCCCTGTGGCACTGAAAGAGTCAGCCAGACATCATGATTAGGGCATAACAGTTTGCACTGATAAAAATATTCCCTTTTCTTGCAGAATCTCATGAGCAGATGTCTAGAGCAGCTTGATCAAAAGAGGAACCATGTACTTGGCAACATACAGCATATTGAGCAAGCTGCCGATGATCTTAAGGTATGGAGAGTCTTCTAGAAGCAGCAAAATGCCAGAAATCTGCTTGAAGAGCAGTATTGTTGCTTAAAGGGAAATGATGATTAATGCATGTGTTCTGCTGGAGGAATCAGTGTGTACTCACTGGTGTGGAAGCTATATCTGCCACTGTGAAGCTAGAGTTTCATTTCTGCAACCAGTCTTCCCCTTGTTATGTAATTTTTTTTCTTTCTTTTGTCCTCCTGTTATTTTTTCGCCATCCTTGTGTCTATAACTTTTTATTACTTGTTATAGTAAGTTAGATCATCAGCTAAGACATGGAGGCTAGGAAAACAAATGTGATATATCTAGCCCATCTTATCTGCACTTTTTCTACCTGCTGTGACACCTTAATCTTTCCTTGGACCTTGACCTTGTTTTATGTTCAGGACAGCCTTACGCCTATCTCATGTGTTCTTAGTTCCTCTCACTTTATTACCCTCTACCACTTCCGCTGAAAGGTTATTTCGCTAATCATCTCTCAATAAAAGTATACGTTAATGTACCTGAGATCTCTCCGGGTTGAGCCAGCGTGGTCATGAAACTCCCTACTCCCCACCCGTTCCCCCTTTCAATGGGGGTGTTTCCCACGGTGACGGTAGGACCGCCCACTGATGTCAGGGGGCAGTCCTGACAGTGTCCCGCAAGGGTAGGCTTCGGGGTGCCGGAGCCCACAAGTTTCCCTGTTTATTATGTTAAAGCATCCGAACCTCTTATTTTAGACTATGGTTCTAAGTATTTCTTGTATATTTTACTTGCATCCTCTACCCATCAGTGGAATTAAGATACAAGACTACAACTAAAACAATATAAACTGATGATATACGTCACCATAGCGTGTCTTGTTTGGAAGATAAAATAATATCAGGTTACATTGTTGGTAAATCCAACACTGGTTACATAGAGAGCTTGGTACCTCCTTTAAATGCTGGACAGTTTAGGTAACACAATTCACGCCGTGTCATATATACATTAATTAGGTGTAGGTAATAACATTGTAGGTCAAGATTGATAAGCAAAATGAATCTTGATATGGCCGGGTGATTACACTGTGTGTACACATTTTCCTAAAAATATAGCATTGAGTTGTATTTCTCTTCTTCAACAATGCCTTCAAGAGCTGTCACTTCCACATTGCCTATTATGTCAGAACACTTCAAGTATCACACAGGATGATTGAGATTATATTGTTCAAGTAGTTGTGAAGTACTTGGTTGTCATCCACTTTCTAGCACTACATCTTTTTGTTGTCACTGTCGGAGATGACAGTTTTGAGCTTTCTGGCACAGAAACACACACATAAACTGTATTTTTTTTAATACCTCAGTCTCTTCAGCACATGTCAGTTCCAAGGCTTCCCAAAGCTGCAACCTTATTATAAATGAAAATCATTGCACGTTGATTCCTTGAAGTTCTCCTTTTTTTGTTTTGTTTTTTTATTTTTTTCCTTTTTCTTTTTTCTTTTAGGCCCGTACGTTAGAGAACAAAGATTCACTGACAGGAAAATTCACTGAGCTCCGACTGCTCCTCGATGAAGAAGAGACGTTGGCTAAGAAGTTTATTGAAGACAAGACTAAGCTTGCCCTGTGGGCATATGAAGGGCAAATAGAATCATGTCAGGAGCATATAAACAAAATCAATTCATTTTCAGCCAGTATCAGAAAAATAAGTGAACAGCCTGATGCTATTAAACTCATACAGGTAATGTATGAAAAAGAAATGACCGGCCAGACATCATATGTTATTGTCATGTATTGTTATACATGTTTACATACTGATTAGTTAAGAAAATGTACAGTAAACTGCATGATATGTTATTGTTATATGTTGTTTTGAAGTATTTATACTGGACAGTGGATTCAATTGGTTTTGGATTCATTCTGTCCCTTGTCTAAAATATATACTCAGCGGATTGACACCATGTTAACTTCATGTGGTTTGTAGAAATGCAATTTTTATCAATATAACAAATAATTTGGAATAAGTTACTAGCACTGATAATGTAGCACTGATAATTAAGCTATAGTTTACCAGAGGTGAAACGGTCTGTCTCTAATGGAGAGCTGTCAGATTGCTTAACTCAAGAGACCCAACTCATTATAAATATTATCTAAAACATTACATCTGGACATTGTTCACAGGGCCGGCCCTACAATGGGGCCAACTGGGGCAATTGCCCCAGGCGGCACTTTGCCGCCCCAAGCGTTTTTTTTTTTTGAAGCGGAAGAGAGAGAGAGGGGCGCCGAGTGGTTTTCGCTTACCCGCTCGGCGCCCCTCTCTCTCTCCTCTGCGGCGAGTCTCCCTGTTAGGTCTTGGTGCCGGCTTCTAATGCTGAGCGCCGGAAGTGGCATCAGTTTCCGGCGCTCAGCATTACAAGCCGGCACCGTGGCAGAGCAGGGAGACTCGCCGCAGGACTCTTCAAAGGT
>VKOC01048898.1:0-33604 GCA_009364415.1 Spea multiplicata
CACATCGCAGCATTCGCTAGAACTTTAAGTCGTTAGTTAAGGCCACGTATAGCTTGTGCTTCATCTGCCTCATGGAAGCTGAGACTGGAGGCAGCCCGTGGCAGAACCAGTATTATTCTAAATGATTTCCTGCCCCCTTGTGTTGATGATGGGGCACAGACATGGCACCGTTGGGGTGCGCCGTTTGGGGCACAGAGATGGCACCGGCGCGCCGTTTGGGGCACAGACATGGCACCGGCGCGCCGTTCTCCCGGATCCACGTCTGCAGCTGGTCCTGTAGCGGCGAAACACAGGAGGGGGGGGGCGGTCACATCGCAGCATTCACTATAACTTTAAGTATAGCTTGTGCTTCATCTGCCTCATGGAAGCTGAGACTGGAGGCAGCCCATGGCAGAACCAGTATTATTCTAAACCTACCCCCTTGTGTTGATGATAGGGCACAGAGATGGCACCGGCGTGCCGTTTGGGGCACAGACATGGCACCGGCACGCTGTTTGGGCACAGACATGGCACCGGCACGCAGTTTGGGGCACAGACATGGCACCGGCACTTGGGAGAAGTTGGTGACCGGTTACTTGGTGAAGTCGGGGGGAGCAAAGAGGTGGATTGGCGTTGTAAGAAATCCTTCGTCCCCCAAAAAGCAAATTAATTAAAGAGGTGATTTTTACCTTGTACGTGTCGAGGAGCTGAGCGTGGGGGAAATGAAGCGTGGCTACAAACTGATGCACGAACTTGCTGCTCATCCCCTCGGGGTAAATATTTCGGGCCAGGATCTGACTGACGTAGTTTTTTCCGGTTCCGGTCCAGCCGTGGAAGGAAAGCGCGAGCGGCTTCTTGGGATTCTTATTCCTCATAAACCCAGACACTCCTTTCACCACCACCATCTTCACCAGGTGCTGCCCAAATATTTTACGGTCAAAATCCAGCTCCAGCGCTGGGGGGGCAAAGAGGACCACCGTTACTTGCAATGTATACGCTATGTCCATACACACACATATACATATATACTCACTA
Organism: Spea multiplicata; assembly: GCA_009364415.1. Lineage (NCBI taxonomy): Eukaryota > Metazoa > Chordata > Amphibia > Anura > Pelobatidae > Spea > Spea multiplicata. Next base: position 1,015 of record VKOC01048898.1, read on the forward strand.
TGAAAACCCAGAACAATGAATTCCGGCTTTTACGGTTTCGATAAATATTTAAGGTGTAATCGCCATGGAAAAAGGACAGCGACGTCTCGTATATATACATTTTGATCTATGCAGCGCCGTAGCGAACGTATAGATCAAACAGTTACACAGAACTGTTGTGGATCACATGTCTGCCACGCAGGGGCAATAAGGTGAATACAAATCAGCGGAGTACCTAGGTGGGGTGGAGGAGGCAGCTGATGCCCCAGGACAATATTGTTTGCCTTATGGGGAGAGTTAATGAGGAACCGGATTCGAAAAGTGGATCCGAATTAACCCTTTCAAGATCTCGGAGTGTCGATGGATAACGGGACAAAAACAAATAGACGTCGACAAGCAGGAAAGGTAATAAAAGCCAACCTGTCATATGGCTAAAGAGCGGCAGCTTTACATTAGGGGGCGGTGAGGGGCCTGTTGGTAGCTATTGGTGTAACAGAGGGGCATTTAGAAGAAGTTTAATTTACAACCTAATGTCTTGCTGTTTGTATACACATTATTGGGGCTTTTAGGGCTGTAGAACTCTCATACCCAGCAAAGATTCCTAGTAAAGAGGGCCAACAGGGAAGGCAGGAGGGTGCAGGGACTTGGGTCCTAAAGAGGGACACTTGGCAGGTATTTAGGTGAGATGTATGCACTTTGCTAAGTGGAGGAATGCCGAGTATCTAATCATTCACTCACAGTCACAAAGTGCACGACAAGCCGCAGTTCACCTGTCTCCTCGCACCGTACCTGTAGCGTTAAAAGTCGGTTCCTCGTTGCAGCATTCCCGGAAGTAACAGTTCAGCTTATAATAAGAGATCAGTCCGGTTAGGACCGACACCGTCCCGATTGTCATGGTAACCGGCTCCATTGGGCTCACCAGGCCCGGGAGAAGTAAAAACAAAACCGAACCGAGGAGTTTCATGGTCCAGACCAGCACTCATTTCCCGGTTAGGGATTTCAGTCTGCAAGTGACGTCACTTCCTTCGCGCCTCCGCCGCCATTTCTACTAAGGGCAACACCCACAGTCTTCATAGGGCTCACTCATATGAAGCAATGCCATGCATTTGTTTTAGTGACCACCCATTGCTGCTTATATCACAATTATATACATTATATTATATATATATATTATATATATATCCCCCAAATAATGACATTTGACAAACAGTACAGAATTACTGAATCAAAAAAAACATTGTTTTGGGTACAAAGTACAATAACTGAGCCATGTTTGTACTGTAAAAATATGTTTATATGAACAGAATTTAGTAATGTACAGGAAAAAAAAGCATTTTACGGTAAAATTACACAATTGCGGAAGCCAAACGGTAGACCATTTCACTTAAACCATTAAAAAAAATGCACCTTAATGTCGTTATAGTGAAACACACAAAAACACATCGGTAGAAGCCTAATTAATTCATTAATCACCCTGAGCGATCAGATTCCAACTTTGGAAAATAAATGACATCATTCCGGGTGCAAATCTCGCGGTCTTTATCTATCTGTCATAGTTTAGTCGCAAAGAAAAAACCCAATATGGCGGATTAATGGCTTATTTACTCAACTATGAAGTACGCATTCAGCAAGTTTGTGGAGAATTTAATATTTTAAAAGAAACAACCCCGAGAAGTCGGGCAGGTGGGAAAAAAAACTATCTCGGTAAGACTAAGGCTTTAAAATAAAGCTCTATGCAGAAAGATTTTTTTCCCCTCTTAATTGTCCTTAATACGAGCCAGTAATTTATTGGGCCGTCATTTAGCACTGAAAACAAAAGTTTTAATCCAAAGACCCCCCCCCCCCCCCTCCTGCAAGTCATAGGGGTCTCGTCGTCTTGGGTTCAGTAACGTCTGTTCATCTTCTTGAATTTCTCATAATGATAATCATCTGTGGCTTTCTCGTTGGATGGCCGCTTGCGGTTGGGAGGAGATCCTGTAAAAAATAAATAAAAAAATAAATACATTAAACCTTTTACATAAAATAAACAAACAAATAAGGTGCTGCCCAAAGCTATATAACCTAAATATCTGCCAACAGATGGTCAGATCTCTTACATCACAATACGGTAAAAAGCTTTGTGTTTCTCTAAAACTGGCTTCTTCTCTCGTGTTTGACTTACGTTCCGGCTCTGGCTTTTCCGTGTCTCCTACGCGGAGAGGACGGGGTTTTGGTTCCTCTTTGTGACGCCTCAAGGGAGCGCTATGATCCTCCTGGTAAACTGAAAACAGAAAGCAGGAGGATAAACAAGGACGCCGTCCGGCAGTCAGGGGCTTTGGACTAAAGTTCCCACGATGCTACACAACAGATAAAGCTTTTAGCAATGCCGAGCTAATAGACTGCACATGCGCCCGAGCATGGCCCTCTTCTCCTTCCGTACGTCTATACAGTGTAGTCAATTTCTCACTGGTGATCTGTTGTGATACAGAATCTACCGGTACCATATAAATAAATGTAAAATAATACCAATATGGGAAATTTAAGAAAACCCGTAGCCACACGGCTCCTCCAACGTATATCTTACTAATCATTACATAACGCTGCGTAAAATCTCACATCGATTGTGTTGCACGTAGTTGACAGCCATATTGGTGGGGACAAAGGAAGTCTGCTTATCCTTCTTCTTGTTTTGCTGCTCTGCAAGAAGTCGGGCTTTGGCCTCCTCTGTCGAAATGATGTTCTTGATTTTTGCACTAAAAGAAATCATATTAAGACATTATGGCGCTGATCGACGGGACCGTACTTATTATAGATTTACACAAATCTAAGCCACAAACGGAATTCTTCAGGCGGCCAGTGATGGAAACCATTAAATCTGCACTTTGAAATCTAAAAAAACAGGCAGTTATTAACAGGGACAAAAAGAAAAATAGTCCTTATAGGCATCCTGAATGTCCTGGCATAGCCCCCTCTTTTGGGATAGTGAAGAGCTGGCTTTAGTTTAATGACATCATGTTAGTGGCCCTTCTTTAATTTTGCTCTGTATTATTTGTACCTATTTAAAATACTCCTAAAGGATAGCGGTAACATGTAAGAGCTCCGGCTCCCAGACTCCTGGGGTCTGTCTAATGCTAACTACACCTAAATTTAAGGATCGACCCCAATATAACAATAATCCACAACAGGTTGCATGACCTCAGGTATATCCAGAACACCTACTCTATGCCAAGGTCCACCTCTGGGATTCCACTCAGCATCTGGTTGGATAACATTTCTTCCGTTTTCTTCGCAGACAAGATGTTGATATTTTCAGGCAACTCATACAGGAGGTCTTCCGCGGTTTTTGATTTGACTTTTTTCTCTTCGTTTTCCACGATCCCTTTTCTTTTCTTGAGCTCAGTCTCGATGTACTTCATCCTGGGTGGCAAACCAGTTATTCATAAGATCCCCATTTAAATAAAGTATAAACATTATCGCGCACATTACGCAGTCCTGCGCGCTACCCACATGTCAGCATCTTCGTCGCGTCGGTTGGTCTCCGCAGAGAAAGATGTGCCCAAGTTCAAGTCATCCTCTTCTCCGATCCTGAAAGACAGCGTTTATTTTCAGAGATGACGTAAGATGAATACAAACGACGTGATCTGTTCTATCAAACAAGCAAAAAAGAATCTATTGTGACATAGAGGTCCAGTAGAGAGCCGCTGGAGTCAATGCTGGATCATCGGAATATGTCAATTATTTTACAATGGGTGGAGCCAAGTATGGAGTGGGTGGAGCTAAAGCCACTCTCTCATTCAGAGATTTGCACGCTGTAAAGGAAAATGCAGCTTTCTATAGCAGGCGCATTATGTATACATCTTACTTTTCCTTGCCAAGTTCTTTCAGTTTCTTCATATCCACCATCCCTCCAGATTTTATCTTGAAAGGGTCATCCTGTAGAAGAAAGATGAATGGCGTCAGACGCGATATAATCTGCCACGATACGCAAACAATTCCTTATACTGATTCGGTCTCTTTCACACCTACCGCCAGTATAGCCTCTTCTGGCAATTTTTCACCCACCAAAAGGGCAGCGGCACTGGAAATGAAACGTACAGAAATATATATAAATATATAGCGGTTACCAAAAGAAAAAACACATTATATTAGAAAAAAATATATTTCAATATCCTATATTATAATAATCTTATCAACATGCTACAGATCCAAGTATCTTCTTTATTTATTATACAGCTTTCAATTTTCATAACCTCTACAAAGCTTAATGCAAAAGAAAGAAATGTCAAAGACAGGAACGCCCCCCAATTACTAGCAGTAAGGGGTTAATCCATATTATATATTATTCTTTTATAGCACCATCATATATATATTCAACAGCGCTCAGACACCAGCATTTGTTCCTAGCTCAAGAATAACTTGTTATAAGATCTGTTTTTTTTTCTGACATTGATACAATATGTCGCTCGGAGATGAAGAAAACCAAAAATACCTGACTCCTTTTGGCCGTCTCCTCAGGCTCTGCACTTCCTTGGCTTCTTCAAGCTTCATTCTGACATAATAATAAAAATATCAATTTGATCTCAAAGTTGCAGCAACATGGATGGCTTTGTTGCCATAGCAGCACAACTAGCTTCTTCTTGTGCTTACAGCAGAAGTAATGTAGTTATGTTTCTCCAAACTCGGCCCTCCAGCTGTTGCAGGACTACATCTCCCATACTCCTCAGCCAGCCCCTTAGCTGAAAGAGCATTATGGGAGATGTAGTCCTGCAGCTGCTGGAGGGCCGAGTTTGGAGATCCCTGCTCTAATAGATGGAGATCTACTGCCATTAGCAGGAGCAGTCAGCTGTGGAAGAACTACCAGCCAGTCTCCTAAGTAATAGTGTTTATGTGCCAAGCTGAGCATCATGGGAGTTGTAGTTCCTTAACAGCTGTAGCGCTACATACCGGTGAACTATCCTGCTGGACTGTAATTATTCTGTATAGATTATAGCGCCGTCATATTCCGCAGTGCTGTACAACCAGTACATGGCAAGTAATATATCACATAAAGATTTGGATAGGGAATGAGGGCCCTGCTCCAACGAGCTTATGGTATAGGACGTGCAGTAACGTCAGGGCCGCTTCACTTACCTGACGGCTTTAGTGACCTCATCTTCCTCTTCTTCCTCGGAGGATGAAGCTCTTCGTCTCCGGAAGTTTTTCCCCGCCGGCATCTTTCACCAGCACCGCACGATCCCCCAGCGCTTCGCATAAACAGCAGCAATCGCTCACTACTTCCGTCGCGCGGTATGACGCACGGATGCCTCTCAGAGGCTTCCAGAACTCCGCCTCCATTCTGGCAACGCGGGGCGGGGCTGAGAATCAGCCGTCAACAGCTGCAGCAAGAGGGGGACCGGTGCAGAGGCTGGCATGGCATAGGGAGGTAAGCATCCCCTGCGCCCCGGGGCCTGGGCACCTCCGCCCCGGGGCAGTTTGTGTTTTCTCAGGACTGCCGTGCCAGTCCACGGACACATCGGAGAGATCACCTAAACAGCAGCCAAAGACGACGGATATGGCTGTATATTAATGTATACACTGACCCGACCCAGGGCCCAGACTCAGCAATACACTAACCGTGCGAGAACCCCGAGAGAGAGAGAGAGAATAGCAATGTGCACGGGAAGAGAGGGGTTAAACCGCTATATAGTGGGAAAAGGAGACCAGTGTGTGTGTATATATATATATAGGGGGGTGTATATAAATATGTATAGAGAGAGAGAAAGAGAGAGGTCAGGCCTGTGCTGTGTGTGTATATATATATATATATAGAGAGAGCGTGTCAGACTGGAATATATACATGTAGGGGGTGTGTGTGTGTGTGTGAGACCGGTATGTATGTAGAGGAGGGGGGTGAGACCAGTATGTATGTATATGTGTAGAGGTGAGACCGGTATGTATGTATGTAGAGGGGGGCGATGAGACCGGTATGTATATATGTAGAGGAGAGGGGGGGTTAGACCGGTATGTATACATGTAAAGGTGGGGGGGACAGATTATATACATATAGTACCGGTATATTAGAGAGCGACAGACCAAAATAAACACAGAAAGGAGGGAAGGGATCAGACCGGTATATCTGGGTCATGGATGAGCAGTGACGCGGTAGCGTGTAATGCTCTATACATATATGTGGGGGGACATTGGTGGATTTCTGCAGTGACCTCGCTGATTTGCATCGTGTCACGTTAAGAGTTAACGGCTGGGATGTATGGAGAGGTCTCGGTGGGATGCTGATCATCGCAGTAACCGCATGCTGACACCGCAGATACATCGGCAGGGATGGCTGGCGTGTCCTATACATGATCCTCACTGTCATACGTGATCCTCACACGGATGGGAGGCTTTATTCCGCTTCTCTCCTTATCTGACGTTTCTTTATGTTAGGGACACGACGTGCAGATTAATCGTATAGCACAGCGGGGGGGGGCAGGGAAATCCTTTTTGGGGGGGTTTCTTTATATTTCACGTATGTACACGTGACCCATGTCTGATTCAGTATTAAAAGCCCGGATTAGCACTTTGCTGGACTTATATTATATTATTATCGTGTATTGTTTTATATAGCGCCGTCATATTCCGCAGCGCTGTACACCGGGATATTTCAGGTTAAGGTTTGATCGAGGAGATCATTGCCCTGCTGGTCACCCGGCGCTCCTGGCCGACGGGGCCTAGAAAATTAACCCTCGGCTGCCTGGAATAGGTGTCGTTTTTGCAACAATGCTTATTTTTTGTTCTCGTTGAGCCGGGTTTATCTCTGTAAGGATTTACAGCCCGTTTGTCGGTGTCCCGGCCGGTGGGGGTCCCGGCAGCCGAGCGGCGCGGCTCAGAACAATCGGCCAATTGTTCGGATATTAACTGCGTCTTCTTTCGTTTTTCGGGCGTCTGAAGTCTGCGTTCCCAGCGTCTCTTGGGGGCGTAAAGCTTTTCTCGCTGCAAGGCGGCCTTCGCCCAACCGAGGAGGGCATCGAATTACCCGGGGCGACATGGCGGAGGCCGACGACTTCTGCCCCCATTTGGACTCCATCGGAGAAGTCACTAAGGAAGACCTCATTCTGAAATCAAAGGTACGTTCCCGGCATTAGATTCAGGAGCCGTATGTCTATCCCATGCATGTTTAAATCCCATTGCTGTATTACCATCTACCACCTCTGCTGGGAGGCTGTTCCACTTATCTACCACCCTCTCAGTACAGTAAAATACACACGATTGTCTTTAAGCTGTTTAATGATGCGCCGTATTTATGTTACTTGGTATTTTTAATCTCGCGTGTACATGTGAGTTTTTACATTTTTTTTAGGGATCGTGCGAATCATGCGGTGCCGGAGGACCAAACCTGTGGGCGTGTCTGCAGGTAATTGGCGCCTGAGTGGGCGTGGCAGGCAGCAGGTGGTGGGAGGAGCCATGTTTCAGCTGGGTGCTTCTCTCGTTTTAGGATGGCTGTCAGTATGTGGGTTGTGGAGAGTCGTACGCCGATCACAGCACGCTGCATGCGCAGGTCAGCGTCACGCCGACTTATTATTATTCGTCTGTTGATTATTTTTTCCTCCCCTGGTGTCGGCTCTTTTTATTCATCCAGCGTCTGACTCTTCCAGGCCAAGAAGCACAATCTCACGGTGAATCTGACCACCTTCCGCGTCTGGTGTTACGCCTGCGAAAGAGAGGTCTTCCTCGACCCCCGGGCGCCGCCACCTTCCCAGACAACGTCCCCCAAGCTCGGACACCGGGTGCGTGTTCTCCACTCCGCGCGCGCAGAAGCCCACCCACTCCGTGTATTGCGGGTTTCCGGTGGAACTGTTAAAGGGCCGCTAATGTTTGCTCGTTAAGATCTAAAGTCCTTATTCTTAAGCTCCTCTCCCGGTGCTGCTGGCATCTATCTGGCATCGGAGGGGTTAAACCCTAATGAAGTTTTTTTTTTTTTTTCCTCCCCAGGACTTGCCGCCTTCTGCCCACACGCTGAAGTCTGTCCCCATAGCGGTCGCGGATGATGGTGAATCCGAGAGCGACGATGACGATGTGAAGCCCAGGGGTAATGGAGTTCACGTGTATTTTTTCTCTGCAGTCCCGAATATCGCCACCGGGGGGCACTACAGATAAGAACGCTCTTCTAATGCAGCCTGATGAAGACGCTCCGTAGATTCATTGCCATCTAATAACCAATCACACATCGCGGCCTCACTGCGCGTCTCTTTCTGGTGGTCTCTGCTGCGTTGTACATGCGCTGTCAGGCCTGGGAGGTCTGTGTATCTCACGGCTCGGCCGCTCACATTTCTGTTGAATTAAATATTATTATCTATTGATTTATATGTCGCCGCAATATTCAGCAGCGCTGTACAATGAGCATACAGGACAAAACAAGAAGTGCATCGCATCACAGAAACAAAGCATGAGGGGAGCCGTGCTAAAGGAGCTTACAATCTAAAACCAAGAGAGTTAAAGGGCCGTGCATATTCACCGCCCATATTATAATGAGAATATCGTTTTGGGACAGCTGTCACGTTAACTTATCCCTGGTTGGCCTGCCTTTGCTCCGATGTGACATCTTATAGACATGCAGTCATTCCGGTGTCACCTGATCGCGCTTATTGGATGACATCACAGCCCGGAGCTCCACCATCTTTCTGGTTTCTTTTTCAGGTCTTACTGGGATGAAAAACATTGGGAACTCCTGTTACATGAACGCGGCTCTGCAGGCTCTCTCCAACTGGTAAGTGCTGGGGTGCATAGATGTAGGCAAGATGGGGTTAATATTTCCAAACATAATGGGGGCATCGCAGGGGGCGAGGAGCTGGGGGTAGTTGGTTATTAGCAGGTTTTTAGGATATCCATCCCTGCGTACAGCTGCCTTCACTGACATCAGTCGGATTCCATAGAGTTCTGACCTCGTTTTTCTCCGCAGTCCTCCTTTGACGCAGTTCTTTTTAGAGTGTGGGGGCCTGGTACGGACAGACAAGAAGCCTGCGCTGTGTAAGAGTTACCAGAAACTCATCTCTGAGCTTTGGCACAAGAAGCGGTAAGAGCCCCCCATAGTATATTGGGTTAGGGTTTTACTGTCCTTAAAGACGGCTACAGCCTTTGGGTTTGGACTGAAAGCCCAGGTCGGATCTTAGGACCATCTGAAGGATTATTACTTGTTTTTGACTATTTAGTTTTTACAATCTGGCATTCAGAGCTGCCGTGGATTACAACTCCCACAATGCTGAGCACACATTCCCAGGGGCCGTTTGCAATAAAGATCTTGTTAAGCTGCTCCCTCTCTTTCTCCTCTCTGTCTCTCTGTCTTCTCTGTCTTTCTCTCCTCTCTCTCCTCTTATCTCTCTCACTCTCACTCTCTCTCACTCTCTCTCTCTCAGACCCAGCTACGTGGTGCCTTCCAGTCTGTCTCATGGAATCAAACTGGTGAACCCGCTGTTCCGTGGATATGCCCAGCAGGTGAGTTGAGGAATCCCCAGTTACAGGCAGGGGTCGATGTGATTACGTTGGATGGGATTTTGGAAGCAGGAATGATATTTAAAGGGGCTTTGTCTCTACTACTTCTGCTCCTCAGGATACCCAAGAGTTTCTGCGCTGTCTCATGGACCAGCTTCATGAAGAGCTAAAGGAGCCGGTGCCTACCGAAAGCAGGGATCGAGATGAGGAAGAGAGAGGTGAACAACGGGAAGCGGATCGCGGCACAACCGACGAGGACTTTTTGTCCTGTGATTCGTCGGGTGAGATGGGCGATGGGGATGGCGGAGGAGGCGGAGGTTCGCTGTCCGAGATGGAGCTTCTCATTCGGGAAGAGACCGGAAGGAGTCTATCGGAAAAGGAGAAGCTGAAGGAAAGGCGGCTCTCGTACTGTCACCGGAGGACCAGCTCGGAGCAGGCGGATGAGGATGCTGATGTAGACACTGCCATGATACCAGGTGATCTAGCGCTTGGCCGTATGTCTGACACGTCTGTAGGTTTAAAGGGACTCACTGTCTCTCCTGTCTCCAGAGCCTGACAACGAAGCCTACATGCACTGCTCGTCCCGACCCTGCAGCCCGCACCCCACTGAATCGCACCCCAAGATCTCCAGCAGCCCCCCGCGCTCCAGCCCGCTGCGCTCGGCGCACTACGTCCTAAAGAAAGGTAACTGGCTGCGGAGTCATTTGCCTGCTTACAGTTTTGTGTGATGAATATGGTTTTATTCTATTTCTGTAAGCGGTGTTTAAATGTCAACTCATCAAGAATACTTCAAGTATTGAGTAAGTTTAAGTGTTGGCTTTGTTGTGTTTTCAGCGCAAGTTCACAATGGCGGTAAGCGTCGGTCTGAGGTCCGGTACCGCAGTGTCATCTCTGATATCTTTGATGGATCCATCCTGAGTCTTGTCCAGTGTCTGACGTGCGATAGGGTAGGTCCCTTCTGTAACGTAGAATGCGATTTCCAAGGCGTTCTATGACTATACGCGTTCCGCGCTCTCATCAGGTGTCCACCACCATTGAGACGTTCCAGGACTTGTCTCTACCCATCCCGGGAAAAGAGGACCTGGCGAAGCTCCACTCCGCCATTCATCAGAGCTCTGTTACCAAGGCTGGAAACTGCGTGGAGAACTACAACTCCCAGGGCTGGCTGACATTCCTTATGGACTACATACGCAGGTGAGAGCTCCCTCTGTGACCTAAACGCGCCAGTCCTCGGCGTTCGTCTTGGGATTAAAGGTCCCCTCTTTCTTGTCTCCTGCGTGCAGGTTTGTGGTGTCCTGCATCCCAAGCTGGTTCTGGGGGCCGGTGGTGACGCTGGAGGACTGCCTGGCTGCCTTTTTTGCTGCAGATGAATTAAAAGGTGCGGCAGATACCGGAACGATTTTTAACGTGTTTCTTTCTGGATGGAAGTGCCAAGCCTCACTTTCCTCAGATGATTCGCTGTTTTCAAATTTGTCCAAAGATGTTACCTGTTCCAGTCTCTCACCCCTTTCTGTGATTGGCTGGAGTTTAGGGACGTAACACTCTAGAAGTCACAGCTTTCAGGGCCCCCATTTGGTCTGCCCATCTACTTTATTCATCCTAACCCAGGGTTTATTAAGCGGGGGGGGTGCATGCATTCATGGGTTAAATTACTTAAATGGTTCCATAAATTGTCTTGCTGAGCATGCGGCAAACATAAAGCTGCAGTCCGCGCTGCGTCCCGGTGCGTCGGCCGCGTTCTGAGCTCTGCCCGTCTCTCTCCCCGCAGGTGATAACATGTACAGTTGTGAGCGATGTAAAAAGTAAGTGCGCTTTAAACGCTCTCTCCTTCATCACTCGTTGTTTTAAAATAAATTAATCCCATTTCTAATCATTGCAGGCTACGAAACGGCGTTAAGTATTGTAAAGTTTTACGTTTGCCAGAGGTGAGTTGACCTTTACCGATAACCTATGGATTTTACTGCGTAGAAGATAACCCTAAATCACCCGCTCCATTTGTTGTTATATCTTTGAGATGTGTTGAGGAGACGTGTGTGAGGTCATCGCTCTGCGGTTCATGTTCTTTCATTTTCCTCTTTAGATCCTCTGCATTCACCTGAAGCGTTTCCGTCACGAAGTGATGTACTCCTTCAAAATCAACAGCCACGTATCCTTCCCTCTGGAGGGGCTCAATCTCCGGCCCTTCCTGGCCAAAGAGTGTGTCTCGCGAACCACAAGCTATGACCTGTTGGCTGTCATTTGCCATCACGGGACGGCAGGCAGTGAGTACGAGAAACCTTGGCTCCAGGCCCGATTTATCCGCCGGCCGGCAGCTTAGTGCTTCTCTGTGTTCGCTGTGCCTCCTGCCCCACCACCTGTTCTCTGTTCCAGGTGGCCACTACATATCTTATTGCCAGAATGTAATTAATGGCCAGTGGTACGAGTTTGATGATCAGTACGTCACGGAGGTCCATGAGACGGTGGTTCAGAATGCAGAGGCCTATGTCCTCTTCTACAGGTGAGCCGGAGGGGGGGGGCAGGGAGTCTTTACCTTACATTGAAGTCTGAAGTTGTGTTTTCATCTGTGGGTTCTGTGAATGCAGCCGTTAGAGGCCTTGGATAGATGCCTACAGCGGCAAGAAAAAGTAAGTGAACCCCTTGGAATTACCAGCATTTATTTCTCTTATAATATAATATCTAAGTTGCAATAATGAACAAATAATAACACACAATATTGTATCGTTCTTGTCCATATTGAATACATCGTTCACACATTCTCAGTGTGGGTTAGGATATGAACCCCTAGGCCAGTTCCCAAATTTAACCCATTAGCGATGCCGCTGAATGACCTCAGGAGCCGTTCACACCAGACGTCCTAGGAATATGGCGGAGTTTAAGCAGGAGGATCGGCCCGGTTATTATTAAATCCAAGGGTTCACTTGCCCTTCCCAGCAGCCCTGTGAACGTTTAACTGGCGTGTTCAATAACATAGTAACATAGGCTGAAAAAAGACGCGCTTCCATAAGGCTCAGCCTTTCCCACATCTGTTAACGATGTAGAAAATTATCGGTTTTTGTGTGAAAACCAGGTAATTCCAAAGGGTTCCTTTTCTATATCCATTTTTTTTCCTCCTTCTGTAGTTTCCAGACCTCCTTTACCTTTTTTCGTTCCCAGGAAGAGCAACGAGGATGCCGAGCGGGAGAGGCAGAAGGTCGTGTCCTTGGCAGCCATGAAGGAATCCGGCCTTTTGCAGTTTTATATTTCCCGCGAATGGCTCAACAAATTCAACACCTTCGCGGAACCCGGACTGATCACTAACCAGAGCTTTCTGTGCTCACACGGAGGTAGGACGAGATATAAAAATATGTCAGAGATATAAAAATAGAAAAAGGCTCCAGGCACTCAGGGGTTCCATCAGGCAGATTTATTGGAAGAGATGAGCAACAACGTTTCGACCTCACGATGAGGTCTTTATCAAGTTGACCACACAAGTAAAAAGTAAAAGTTTAAATAGCACATATCAATAAATGGATAGCCAATCAAAAGACCAATCTAATCTAACACCATGTGTAATATAATTGATAATCATGTATTAACATAAGTAAATATTCAAAAGTATACATCGCATAATAAATAAATGATACTTGCAGATGTTAAAAGAAACCAGTGACAAATAAAGAAGTATATTAAGATCCATATGTATTAAATAACCAAAGGGAATACATATAAATATGTGCAATCAGTGTCTGTAATAGACACTTACAGAGATTTAACTAGTGCAGTTCCATGTAAACACAATCAGTGTTAATACTCCAAAAAAAGTGTGAATTAAATCAAACCAAACAACCAAATCGGCAAAAGCAAATATGCTGATTAAAGTAAGGAAAAAAAAAAAAGGCAAACATTTGTCAGCACTAAAGCGTGGTGATGTTCTGCGCATGCGCAAGCTCATTCCATGCATGCGCAAGAGCATTATCTCTGATAAAATAGTGCAGGTGTATTTCTAAAGTGCAATAGCATTACCAAGTGCATGTATCATCAGATCGCCATCTGTTATCGTAAAGACCAAACAAATAGTAAAAACGATCTATTGTGAAGGAATAAATAGTTATATGACACATATTGTGAATAAAACAAATAAAAGTCACTGGTTCTTATAATATAGATAAAAAAAACTTGAATATTTACAAAAACCAAAAATGGCAAAGTCATCATAAATTATATTAATATACAATGGTATGTTATAATGTGACACAATCAAATAAAGTACAAAGTAGATATAAAATGTAACCAATTCTAAGAAAGTTAATAAAGTGCATTGATGGTAGAGGTCAGCGAAAAAGTGTAACACATTCAGTGATGTATTTTAAACCCCTTAAGGACAATAGGGGTTGTTACTCGTAGTATATTGCGGGACAATGGCTCTTTTAACATTTTTCAGTGTTGCTGTTTAGCTGTGATTTTTTTCTCATTTCGTGCTCCCACACATATTATATATTGTTTTTTTTAGGACAAACAGGGCTTTCTTTAGATACCATTATTTTTATCATATCATCTAATTTACTATACAAAAAATGATAAAATATGGTAATTTTTTGTTAAAAAATTACTTTCTCTAACTTTTTAAACAAAAAAACTTTTACTCATCTGCAAAAACTAATGATAAAACCTGCTAAATAGATTCGACTATTTGTCCTGAGTTTAGAAATACCCAATGTTTTTATGTTTTTTTGCTTTTTTCTGCACGTTTTGGGGCAATAAGTACAGGTAGCGTTTTGCTATTTCAAAACCATTTTTTGCCCAAAGCTGGTCATTCTGCCCCATGTGCCATTTCGGGTATCTTTGAAGCCGGCCAATGCAATTTACCCCATTAAACCATATATTTTTAAAAACTAGACACCCCAAGGTATTTGAAATGCTGGTATTTTAACCCTTTCCATGCACTAATTCTACCACTAGCCTTTGTCAAACTTTATGGTAGTAATTTTTTTTTGTATTTTTTTCACACACGTTGTACTTCAGGTATAAATTTATCGCTCCTGGTATATGTCACTGCCAAACAACACCCCGATATGTGTTCAGTAACATCTCCTGAGCGCAGTGATACCCCACATGCAGGGGTTTGTTGGGTTATTTGGGAGGTAAAAGGCCACCTTTGTGAGGTGTGTATTTTTTTGCCATTTATACATCCGGTCACTCTGTGCCCACATCCCATACTTGGGACATCTTTGAAGCCGGCCAATTCTATTTACCCCATCATATCATAAATTTTTAAAACTAGGCACACTATGGGCATTTATAATCCAAACATTTTAACTCTTTGCGTGTGGGATTTTTTTGGGAAGATACAGCGCTAATTGTGTATAAAAAAACTTATACATATATACCTATGTGCACTTTTTTCGTGACAGTAGGTAATTATTTTTACATGTAACTGTATATATATATACACATATATTTTTTGTTTTTAAATTTTAATATTTTTTTTACAATACACTGAGGTTGTGTAGCCCCCTCTGAGGCTACACAACCTCAGTGTATAGTTAAAAAACATCATTGCCTCAATGAAGAGGCAGGCTGGAATGAGGGGGGTGAGTGTTTGACAGACCAGGTCACTGGTCTGTAGTTTAACCCACCGATCGCCGTGATTCACTATCGGGAGGTTGTGAAGCCCCCCTGGAGTATTGCAGGCTTGCCTCAATGAAGAGGCAGCCTGGAATGTTAAGACTGTTTTCGTGTGACGGCCCTGAACCGTCAAAGGTCTTTAAGGGGTTAAAACTCAACATGTAATTAATAAAATTTCAAACAAAAATGTTTCCATATTCATAGAATCAATACAGAATAGTTGAACAATGTTCAATTAACCCCTTCAGGACCGGGTTTTTTCACTACGTGTGTGCTAAAAGACCAGAGCCATTTTTGTGTTTTTGCTATGTCTTTCATAAACTGTAATTTCTCTTAATTAGTGCACCCACACAAATCATATATTGTTTTTTTTTAGCTTTGTTAGTAGGACTTTCATTTAAAACCATGTTAATCCCTTAACGACAGCCCGTACATGTACAGGCTGCTGTTAAACGTTTTTGCAGCATCCACGGAAGCCTCACAAGTGAGGCTCACCGTGGAACCGGGGAGGAAAGCCCTCCCCACAAGAAAAATGGCCAAAGATCGCGGCGGCGCCTGGCTAAAACACCTTAGGAAGCTATTGGAATCGCTTCCTAACCATAAACAGTGTTGCTGACATGCCTCGATATCGAGGCATGTAGCAACACAACCTACAATAGCCTTGTGATTGCTCCAAAGAGCAACCACAAGTGCCATCATGCAAATGATGTTGCCGCCATTCACATTCACCTTCTTGAGAACTCTCAAGCTCCTCCGGTCAATGGAGCCCAGCTCACTAATCAGTGTGATTAGTAAAAAAAAATAATTAAAACAATTAAAAAATGTTGTTTTTTTTTAAAATATGGTAACATTAAAGAAATCCCCACTGTCACCAAAAAAATAAACAAAATAAACAAAAACAAGTTTACAATTCTGTATCTTCACAAAACTTCCTGCATGGAAAGAGTTATACAAAAGTTCCAGCATGGAAAGAATTGTAAATGCCCATAGGGTGCCTAGTTTTAAAAAATGTATGATTTAATGGGGAAAATTGAATTGGCTTCAAAGATGTCCCAAATATGGGACATGGGCACAGACTGACCAGATGTCTAAATGGCAAAAAAATACACACTTCACAAAGGTGGCCTTTTACCTCCCAAATAACCCAACAAACCCATGCATGCATCACTGCGCTCAGGAGATGTTGTTTGACATACACCAGGAGCGGTAAATTCATACAACGTGTGTGAAAAAAAATACAAAACAAAATTACTACCATAAAGTTTGACAAAGGCTGGTGGTAAAATTAGTGCATGGAAAGGGTTAAAATACCACCATTTCAAATACCTTGGGGTGTCTAGTTTTCAAAAATATTTGCTTTGATGGGGTAAATTGTATTGGCCGGCTTCAAAGATACCTGAAATAGGACATGTGGGCAGACGTTTTGACATGTCAAAATTCTCAAAAAAAACGCTTCTTAAAAAAATGATCAGTTCATGTGAACCGTTTCTTAATTATCCTATTATAGGTCCCACTTCCCTTTAATTCGGTTTAGGATCCCCTGTGCCGCTGCAGGGGACTTGGATCCTCCTTTCCGGCAGCAGTGGACGTCTGTGCGATGCAGACAACCCCGCTGCTGCCGGCGACCCTCCTCACTGAACGGGTCTGTCACCGCCCACAAAGGTCACTGAGTTGCGCTGTCCAGCTGACTTAATTCTATTTCGGATCAACGGGGACGGCTTCTTAAAATGCCACCCTTGTCGCTCAATAACTTTCGTGGGCCGCACCAACGCTGCTCAATGACCTTTGTGGGCGGTGCCAGTCCCGTTCAGTGAGGAGTTTGGGCGGAGCCGCCGACAGCAGCAGCGGGGTTGTCTGCATCGCACATATGTTTGACCGTGGGAATCCATGCTTGGCAGTGGGAGGCTGGGACAAAGATGGCTATGGGAGACTAAAGGCAAAGGCAAATTCTGTCCCCAGTTTCCCAGAGTCACTATGTGTGAAAGAGAGAGACTGCCTGAGTCTCTGTGTGTGTGTGAGAGAGAGAGACTGCCTGAGTCTGTGTGCATGTGTGAGAGACTGCCTGAGTCTGTGTGTGTATGAGAGAGACTGCCTGAGTGTGTGTGTGTGAGGTTTTTATTTTTTAGAAAGAAATCTCGGAAGTGGTTACTAAAAAAATGTAATCCCAGCACTGCCTTTTAGTCCCCGAACAACCTAACAAACCCATGCATGTGGGGTATCACTGCGCTCAGGAGATGTTGCAGAACACATATTGGGGTGTTGTTTGGCAGTGACATATACCAGGTGCAGTAAAATTATACCAGCAGTACAACATGTGTGAAAAAAATAAAAACATTTTTTACTACCATAAACTTTGACAAAGGCTGATGGTAGAACTAGTACATGGGAATGGTTAAAATACCAGCATTTGAAACACCTTGGGGTGTCTAGTTTTTAAAAAATATATGGTTTGATGGGGTAAATTGCATGACCACTTCAAAGTACGCAAAAAGACATTGGGAACATTGTTTTGAAATACGCAAATGCTACTCGGTATTATTGGCCCTCATAACGGTGCAGAAAAAGCAAAAAAACATAAAACTTAGGTATTTCTAAACTCAGGACAAATAGTAGAATCTATTTAGCAGGTTTTATCATTGGTTTTTGCAGATGAGTAAAAGTTTTTTTTTATAGTAAATAAGATGATATGATAAAAATAAATGGTAAAGAAAGCCCTGTTTATCTTGAAAAAAACAATATATAATGTGTGTAGGAGCATGAAATGAGAGAAGAAAATCACAGCTAAACAGCAACACTGAAAAATGTTAAGAGCCGTTGTCCCAAAATGTACTACGAGTAAGAAACAGTCTTGTCAAAGTCAGGAAAAATTATAAACATATAAATTGTACACACATAAAAGGAATGGAAATATATCCAAAATATATTCATTAACTTGTCCTGATTTGGAAACCACCCTATATGGCCAGGATTTTCATTCATTTTGACCAGTAGGGCAAATATTGCAAAGCATGCATCATGTTTTTCAAACGTAATGTTTTTCAAATTTGGCATGGTAGCCTAATAACTGCAATATTTGTCACAGATACTAATTATCCCCCCAAAAATATGTTTATGAACAGTAGATAAGTCAACTAGGGTAATTTTGACATTTTTCAAGCATGTTTTTTTTTTTTTTGCATATGTTGCTTTAGATTTCATATTTGATTGTATATAGAATATGTGCAACTCCATTGGAGCACAGCATTGACTGATATTTAGTTCTCACAAGCTTGTGGGGACAAATGTTAACCCCTGCAATGCCACAATTGTGTCATACACATTGCGGCATTGAAGGCCTGAACGCTGCACTGTCGCTCTCATGGAGCGATCAGGCAGCAGGGGAGGGTTGGGGCTGGTCTCCACACTAATATATTGTGTGTGTGGTAGCGGAGGGAGTGATGCTAGGGAGCGTGGAGCGGGGCCCAAGAAAATGCTTGGGTCGGGTCCAGTTTTTTCACTATAAAATATATATATAACCGGTTTCCTAGAAGGGGTTAATACGGGGTTAAGAAACATATTGGAGCAGCAGCAGATGCTTTGGCGCCATGAAGGTACGTGTGTGACTTTATTGGTCGCCAGCAGGGGGCTTGTCTGGCATCAATGAATGAATTGCAGAACTGCAGAATGCACTTAATTCGTTGATGGCAGGCGAGCCCCCCCCTGCCCAAACGACCAATACAGTCGCACACACTTACCTTCATGGTGCAATCCGAGGTGTACACAATACACATTGCCCTAAACTGAGGGCCAAGTTGCTCCGAGCAGTTGTCTGAGACTTAGACAAATGCTCTGAGGAACTTGGCCTGGGAGAAACGGGGCTTTATTTATTTATTTATTATACAAACACTTCCACTTATTGATGTTATATGATAAATAATCCCTGTTCCTCCAAGGCCAAGTTGCTCAGAGCGTTTGTCTAAATTTCAGACAACTGCTCTAAGCAACTTGGCCTGAGAGGAACAAGGATTTCAGTTAGGGCAATGTACACTTCGGGGGAACCTCTGATTGCACCATGATTTAAACTAAGGTCCATGTGTTCGACTGTATTGGTCTTCGGCAGGGAGCTCGCCTGTCATCAACGAATGAAGTGCATCTGGAGTTCTGCACTTCATTAGTTGATGCCAGATGAGCCCCCTGCTGGCGACCAATACAGTTGCACACACGGACTTTTAAATCATGGTGCCAAGGGAGAAAACGAAGATAAAAACGAACACGAAGAATGTCCACGAATATCTGCCCGAACAGAAGACAGGAACGGGCGGATATTCGTAGAATACGAAGATTTTTTTCCCCCCGAAGAGGAACACCAAAACAAACACAAAGACTTTGCTGGCGCCCAAGTCTAGTGATCACCCTCATTGCTGACTGCCCTGTTTAATTATTTGTTCAGGCATTCCACTTTTTGCCTTACCCTGTCTGTAATCACCCTCATTGCTGACTGCCCTGTTTAATTAATTATTTGTTCAGGTATTCCACTCTTTGCATCTGTATCATCCCTTTGTTTGTCATCCCTATATCAGTAGTGACATTGGAGACACAAGCCTTTTAGAGGCACAGGCCACATTCCACCTGTGTGCCACTTTCCATCTGTGTGCCAATTTTTACTAAGTGCCACTAACTGGGAGTTGACCAAGGAAGGTCACCAAGGAAGGACTGAGAAGACCTGGGAGACTCCCTGCAAGCAATATTCCATTGAACTGTCTTAACTGTCAAGTTTTGCTGCTTATTGTCTTTGCTCCACCTCCATTCCATTCCCATCACCATTCTTCGCCACATACCATGTTCACAATCCTCTTGTTCCTCCTTTCTCTTTTGTTAAAACAGTTATCTCTCTCCAGCCACCAGCACCACCACACTGTCTGTATTGCACCATCATTACTTTCTTCTCCCCTTCTCACATCCCAAGCACTTTTCAACATCACCACCTTCCTTTCTCCCACCTCCCCTTACTCCCTGCAATCTCTCAGTTCACACAAGTCCTATTCCTACCTGTTCTCACTCTATCTTCTACTTCTTTTAGCAGCTGGTGATATTTCCCCAAACCCTGGGCCTTATTTGGTGCTCTCTCTCCCATCCTCTCCCAGTCAACATTCCAGAAACCTCAATAATCTTGTCCACATACCCTGCCACTCCTCCTACCCCCCATTTACCTTTGCACTCTGGAATGCTCGTTCTGTCTGTAACAAACTAACAGCCCTACATGACCACTTTGTCTCTAGTTCCTTACACCTTCTTGCTCTAACTGAAACCTAGCTATCCCCTTCTAACACTGCTGCTCTCTCCTATGCTGGCCTACACCTCACTCACACTCCCAAACCTGATGACAGGAAGGGTGTAGGGGTAGGCTTCCTACTCTCCCCTACTTGTACTTTTTAAGCTGTTCCCTCTGCCCCATCACTCTCTTTCTCTTCATTAGAAATCCATGCTATCCGACTATTTCATACCATCTCCATACGTATTGCTGTTATATACTGCCCCCTGGCCCGGATAACATCTTTCTTGATCACTTCTCCTCATAGCTTCCTCTCTTCCTCTCCTAATCTCCTCTCATATTCCTTCTGTTGTCCTTGGGGATTTCAACATCCCAGTTGACACCTCATTGAGTCCCATGGCTTCAAAATTTCTTTCTATTACCTCCTCTTTTGATCTATTAACTCCCCTACTCATGATGATGGTCAAACCTTGGACCTTATTTTTTCTACCATGTGCACTCTCACTAACCTTTCTAATTCCCCTTCCTCTCTGACCACCATTTCATTTCCTGCTCTTTAACATTGCCTCCTACTCACTCCATTGCACCCCAACCCTGCATAACCAGAGACCTCAGCTCTATTAACCTTCAGAACTTCTCAATCAATGTACTCCCTCTCCTCTCTCTCCTATGTCACACATGACGTGCCCTAACAACGCTACCTCTGTCTATAACTCCACTCTCACATCTGCTCTTGAGCATGTAGCACCAGTTACTACTCGCTCCTCACAACGTTCATGCTTCCAACCTGGCACAAGACTGTAACCCAACACCTACAAGTCTCATACCATGTCCGACTTTCTGCACTATAAATTAATGCTACGTTCCTACTACTCTGCTCTTAACCTTGCTAAAGAAACCTACTTCACCTCTCTCATCTCCTCCCTGTCTAACAACCCTAAACGACTCTTTAATACTTTCTAATCCCTACTATCCCTTCCACTAACCTTAATGCATCTGACTTTGCCACATACTTCAATAATAAAATTCAAACATATCTGCACATTCACCACCATGCCCTCCCTCTGACTATGCGGCCCCCTACCCACTGACCTCTTCTCCTTTCACTACATTAACTAATTTCTCTGCTGTCTTGTCCAACCACATGCCCTCTTGACCCGATCCCTTCCCATCTCACTCAGTCTCTTTCATCTACCCTTGCCCCTACTCTAGCTCATATCTTGAACCGCTCCTTCACTACTGGATCTGTCCCATCCTCCTTCAAGCATGCTACCATTGCTCCTATCTTGAAAAAGCCCTCCCTTGACCTAACTGATCTCTCCAATTACCATCCCATCTCTCTACTTTCACCTCCAAGCTTCTTAAAAGCATTGTTTATACCCAATTAAATAAGTTTCTGGATTCCAACTCCCTGCTTGACCCTCTTCAATCTGGTTTTCGCCCTTGACACTCTACTGAGACCGACCTTACTAAAGTTACTAATGACTTACTCACTGCTAAATCACTGGGCCACTACTCAATGCTAATCCTACTGGACCTTTCTGCTGCTTTTGACACTGTGGACCACCCTCTTCTCCTTCAAATGCTTCATGATATCGGCCTCCGTGACACTGCTCTCTCCTGGTTCACTTCCTACCTATCTGATCGTACCTTCAGCGGCTCTATCTCCAGTAACACTTCCCATCCCTCTCTGTTGGGGTACCACAAGGCTCTGTTCTAGGACCCCTTCTGTTCTCTCTTTACACTTCCTCACTTAACAAACTGATCTCATCCTTTAGCTCCTCACTGCTCACTCATCTCTAAATACACTCCTAACCGGTCTCTCCGCTCATCCAATGATCTCCTTCTATCATCTCCTCTCATGCACGCTTACAAGATTTCTCCAGGACTGCCCCTATCCTCTGGAATGCCCTCCCCCAGTCTATCCGTCTCCCCCCGCCTTTGGTCCTTCAAAAAAATCCCTCAAGACCCACTTCTTTAAGGACACTTATAATATTGCACATTAACACCCCCATATTCCCTTTAATGCAATACTTAAACTAGTGTGGCTGGTCCATCCCTTACTTTGGCACTTTTACCTTTTATCTATTGTGTAATATACCCTAAATCCCTCTAGATTGTAAACTCGTTTGAGCAGGGCACTCCTCACCTGTTGTCTGTGTAAGTCAATTTGTTAAATTACATACTACTTGTTATGTCCTGTCTACCCATTGTACACCGCTACGGAATTTGATGGCACTATATAAAACAAAAAATAATAATAATAATCCTGTTCTTTAACATAGTTTTCATTAATTTTCCCACTACAGATGAAAGATTTACTGGCCTGTAGTTGCCTAACCACTGCCTTTTTTTGTGAATGGGCACAACATTTGCTAATTTCCAATCCTATGGGATGACTCCCGTTACATATAATTTTTTACATAAATCCATTAGCGGTTTTGCTAGTATACCACCAAGCTCTTGTCATAACTTGGGATGTATCTCATCAGGCCCCATCAACTTATTTGTCTTTACCTTAGACAACTGAAGTAGAACCTCCGCATTGATAAACTCACATGTATCAAATGACACTTTTTTCCTAACTGAGGTCCCTTTCCTTCATTTTCATCTGTAAAAACTGAACAGAAATATTTGTTGAGACAGTCAGCTAGACTTTTATCCTCTTCTACATAAGTTCCTTCTTTTGTTTTTAATCTTACCACTCCTTGTTTTACTTTCCTTTTCTCATTTATATATCTAAATGTTTTATCTCCCTTTTTTACCAACAGGGTAATTCTCTCTTCTGTGTGTGATTTAGCAGCTCTTATAACTTGCTTTGCTTCTTTCTGCCTAATTTTATAGATCTGTCTATCTTCCTCACTTTGGGTAGCCTTTAGTAGATACAAAAATAACTTCTTGTCTTTTACTATTTCGGCCTCTTCTGCGGAGAACTACAGTGGTTTCTTTAATGGTTTGCTTTTACTGACCAGCCTACTACAATTTTTTTGTTATCTACAATAATTCAACTTTTAAATCCCATTTTAAATGGCACCAGTCTGAGACTTCTTTAGGACATATTCACATTTTAGAAAAAGCCCCATTAGGGAGTTTAGAGGATCTGTACTCCGGGCACAACCAGCTACTTTGGTTTTTCAGTTCATATCAGGAAGATTAAAGTCACCCATGATTATAACTTTCCCTTCACTTTTTAGCCATGTCCTCAATAAGTAGATTATCTAGTTCTTGTACTTGTCCTGGGGGTCTATAAATCACACCTACACAAGTTACTGTACTTACTCTATGTTCTCCTCACCAACTTGTGTTAGGTTAGATTTTATGTCATTTTTTACATATAGGGCCACCCCTCCCCCTTTCTGTCTTTTCTATATAAGTACTACCCCGGTATTGCTATGCCCCAGTCATTTTTCTCATTATACCATGTCTTAGTAACAGCCACTATATCAACATGCCACTACTGTTACAAGTTCATGGATCTTATTCCCTTAACTGTGAGCATTTATAGACATGACCTTTAGCTTGTTATTTACACATGCTGCAAGTGCTTTCTGTCCTTGTTTTGGGGACAGAATATATGGTTCTTCGTATTATATGTACAAACCAAGCCCCAGGTCCACCCACCTGGTTACTAACTAAAGCACTTTTCCTTTCTATACTGTCTAGCCCGGTATTTACTCCCCCTTCCCCATTCCTAGTTTAAAATCTCCTCCAACCGTCTAGTAATTTTCTCCCCAAACACATTGTACCCTCTTGCATTCAGGTGCAAGCCATAGCGATTATAGAGATCGTACCCAAAGGCAAAATCAGCCCAGTGCTCTAAAAACCCAAAGCCCTCTTTCTTACACAAAGACTTCATCCATGCATTTAGCGGCCTAATTTCCCGCTTTCTGCTGTAGCTCTTGGCACAAATAATATCTCAGAGAATTTATCTTACTCCCTAAAATTACCATTTAGGACTCTCCATCTTCTTCTTACTATGTCATTGGTGCCGATGTGCACCAAGACAGCTGGATCCTCACACCCACTAATCTATCCACTCTGTCTGCAACATACCGAACCTTGGGAGACGGCAAACCATTCGGTTGCTGCAATCAGAGCCACAGATTACCCTGTCTGTCCCCTTAATTATAGAATACCCTACAATGACCTGCCTGGGCTTCCCTTCCTTCTGGATACCCTGTACACTGGCTTCCCTCTTCCTCTTCCCTCCCCCACTGTATCCACATCTGTCACCCAGCTATGTGCCTGGCTCCCTTCGGACCGATCTCCTCCCTTGTTGCTAGGGACCCCATCTAAACTCTGCTTAGTGAGCAGGAGACT
Source organism: Spea multiplicata (assembly GCA_009364415.1). Classification (NCBI taxonomy): domain Eukaryota; kingdom Metazoa; phylum Chordata; class Amphibia; order Anura; family Pelobatidae; genus Spea; species Spea multiplicata. Next base: position 25,613 of record VKOC01048898.1, read on the forward strand.
CCTCTCAAGATTGGCAGTCTTTCTCGGTGTTTCAATATGCCTCTTCAGAGCTCCAATCTCAGCTTCCTGAGAGACCAATTGCTTACACTTGCCACAGCGATATGGACCCAGGAACTGCTGTTCCAAGCATGCATACATGGAGTGAGATCTCCAAGCTTGCTCATACTTTATGGAGGGACGTGAGTATTTATTGAAATGATATCTAGCTTACCTTGCTACAGCGCTCAAACCGGCCACTTACAGAAAGCAAGTCACTTACAGAAAAGCAAGTCCTTACTATGAGGAAGCTCTGCGCATGCAATCATTTTTTAACCAATAACACGCACAGAAAATCCTCCACAGACAAAGGCAGCACTAAGGAGCAATGTCTCTGATCTCTGACACTCTCTGTCATGAGCTGGAAAGGGACTGGAGAAAGTCACAGTGTAAATAAAAAGGTAAAATAATAAAATAAAAATAAAAATGTTTTTTAATGATCACATTGATCTTATGTTTAGACTACTGATTTTGTTCACCCTTAAGGGTTCATTTTTAACCTTGTGTTCATTTTTTTACCCTTAAAAGTTTTTTTTTTTTTATTTAGTTTTTTTAGAGTTAGCGTTACTTAGAAAGGACTTTTAGTGTTAGGGTTAGTTTTACTTGTGTACTCCAGTGTACATGATTTGGTCCTTAAGTCTAAAAACATGTAAAACAGTCTTGGTTTAAAGGGTTAAATTTACAAGTTTTTTTTCCAGACTAAGTTGGAAGTTGCCTAATTGTATACCCACAATCGGAAATGAGATTTAAACAGATACATATTCTTAAATAGTAGATCTTGCACATCAGGTATGACACTAAAATTAGAATATTGCAGGTCCCTGCCTGTTTCAAAATACAAGGTTAAACTGGATAAGCCTGAATGGTTAGGTGTGTCTGTCTGAGTCACACCAATATCTAGTTTTTTTCATTACTAACAAAACATAAGTCATCTATGTGTATTACTCAAATAAACATTCTTTACACCTGCATCGTTTTTAGCACCATTCCACATACAACTCTAATTCACTATGAGTGGCAAAACTGTTAGAGTAGTAAACATACAATTTTACAGAGAGAAAAAACATTTCCCTGATCTACTATTAAAATCTTGGAAAGCAGGAACGTAGCAGAATCACATAGCACGATTACAGCATTGCCACCTATCTCCCTACTGTTCGGAAGCATAATTGTTATTCATTTATACAGTGATTGCATCATGACCATTCCTGGGAAATGTGAAGTCCCGCTGATGTTGTGGGACATATGCCATTGCTGAAGGGGAAGTGGGTATGTAGTGGGGTGTGCTACAACATGCTCTTTTGATCCCGCATTTCCCCATAGTGACTTGGAGAAGTGGCCCTTTACTCAGACTCTCCAGGCGAAACCCAGAGAGTTCCCAGGTATGATAATGACTCAGATAGAACAACACGCAATAGGATCTCTAATGTCTTCCACATACCAGGTGAACTGGCTTCTTAGGTGAGATCATTCCCTACATCAATGAATTTTGGATGCTCCCTGATGAGACTCACAGTGACACTGCAGCTTTTTCAAAAAATTTTGTTGGTGGGCAAATGGGACTGGTAATGCAGTATTTTACACTTCTCTGAGATTTCTGTTACGCGCGTGGCTCAGTCTGACACAGTTTGAGACTTATGCAGTCTTCATGCAACACTGACACAACCTAAAGCAAATGTGCTTTATGAATTAACAAAGGAATTAACTAACTCTGCACTGATGAACTGTTTTGAAGTGGCGCTACCACAATTTACGTATTAGAATATTAGTTTTAGTTTTTGATTGAGATTCCCCTTGATTTTCAGTTTTTCCTCTTTTTTTCATTGTGGTTAGTGTATGTTGAGCAGGATCCTAGGTGGCTTTTGGTGACATTGGTTAACCAGTTTAAATGTTTTTGATAGATACAAATAGTGATTTGGTGATTTTTCTCCTATTTTTTCAAACTTTTGTGAATCATGTTTGATACAATCTATTTAATTAATTGATTGGCTATTATGGTTGAATCATGAAAATAGTTATTTGTTCCCACATTTGAAGCTTTTCAGTCATGGTAAATGCAGTTCTAATTAACTCACCTATCAAGTAAAACACAATTAAGCGTATAATTTTGCTATTAAATTATTTAATGTAATTTATAACATCTCTCTCTTCAGTAACTGACCTGTATCACCATTATTATTTACCTTTAAGCTTCTTGAGCACCTAGTCTACTCTCACCTTCATACCAACTTAGATTGCATCCTCTCTAGGACCCAGTGCTATTTGGTTTTCTCACCACCTTCTCAACTTAAAATGTCTTTACTAAAGTATTAAGTGATCTCTTTCACAAAACAAGGGCCAGGGAAACCAAGTATAGATATGCCTCTGGTTCTGCTTTGGAAGGTAAGCATTCCAATGTAAATCTTGCAGGGTCACAACAGTAGTGAAGAGTGGTCAGCCTTCTCACTGAGACACCTGGCTTAATTGTCGCTTTCAGCTCATTTGAACAGAAACTCATTAATATTGACAATGTAAATAGACTTGCCCTTTGCTACAAAAATCTCCATACAGCAAAAAAACAAAACAAATAGCACTTATCTCTTCTCATCTTCCTTGATCTGTCTTCTGCATTTGATACCATTGACCAAATCTTCTGCTTGCAGTCTCTTGACATTCACACTCTGGCTCACTCGTGGTTAATGTCCTATGTTTGTTAATGGTCTTTCGCTGTGTTAAATGCTAACAGCTGTTTTTCCCAGGTTTCTGTCTCTTCTCTTCTCACTATATACTGTATACAGTATACTGTATGCCTAGGGCAACCTACTGTATATAACCCTTTGGCTTCAACTAACCCTTCCTTGCAGGTAGCACTCAAATCTACACTATCTGACCACCTCACACCTAAATGATCTTGTTGGACCTCCTATTCTAAAATTAAGAGCATTTAAAAGCAGCTCCCCAATCCCATTCTTCTGGGAAGGCGTACCACAAGATTTTGGAGTATGTCTAATTTTGTGACTTTTTGCTGCAGTCCATATGTTGTCAGTGAAAGGGTTAACCTGATATACCTTTGTTTGAACTTGACTGTACAGGGGGTTTTTTTTTTACAGTTTTCTTTTAAATTTGTTTAGCGTCCTGTGGATTCTAAATTATGTTCCTGAAATAAATGTGTAAAAATGCCTTGCTAATTCAAACCATATTAAATCATTTACAAAAAGTTATTTTGTATAGATTACATGAAACAATGCATTTTGAACAACCTTTAACACCAGTTAAGGTTTAGACAAGTAATTGAATAAAACTTCCGTTGTTTTTAAGCAAAAGAAAAAAATAAAATTCATGTAAAAACAAATTATGGCAGGTCTAGAATATATATGCACGTATAGAAACTTACCAAGGTTAGAGTCTTCTTGAGCAAATACTTGGTTGTCCACTCCAACAGTTTGTCGAAGAAGGCGTGGTTGGTCTTGGCTCACATCTTTGGAATGGTTAGGTTGGCATCTGGTTAAAAGGCAAAGCTCTGGCACAATGTATAGAATCAGAAAGACCCAACCGTTTGCTACCAATGCTATGGCTCTCACTGGGTCATCCCATGTTTGTGGGTTACCTAAAGTTATATTGCCGTTTAGCAGCATAACAATCCAGGCTACCCAAATACCCATAGAAATAAATATTGTTATATATATATGGAGACCATGCCTCTTCCAGTAGCTGAAAGGACCACACAAACTGAACATCGACACTGTAAAAGTAATTGCCATGAGCACAAAGACGTATATCAATATGAGCACAAAATCAGTATTGTCCTTACTATTTCCTTCACAGGTATTTGCATTTCTTGTCAGATGGATTGCTACATACAGAATAGCAATAATTATCTGAACAAGTGACAGAACAATGACGGTGGCAAGCATGACCCACCATGACATTCCAAGGCCACCTCGAACCAGTCTCACCAATTTGCTTGCATGAACTAAAAGGCAGGAGAAGCAAATTGCAAACAGGACTCCAAACAGGAAAAAGCGTGTAGGACAGGTCTGTGGATTCAGTTTAATGATGAAGGCAAATGTCAGGCCGAAAATCCCCAGTGTACCGAGGAGAAAGATAAGCTGGATGGGAACTAGAGCCCTCTTGGCACTGTCACAGATGCGAGGTACCATAACGACAAGTGCTAACATAAGCATGATGGTGAAGATAGCCCCAGCTGCAGCCAAAGTCTCCATTATGATTCCCCAGGCCGCTTGTGCATCACATAGAAATGTAAAGTCTGAGGCAACATTACAAGACATGGTGATTATTGTCCAAGGCAGAACAAACCTGTCAAGAAAATATGTTTTAAATACAATATAAATTCCAAGACACTATGTACAATTTATTACAAGATCATGATAAAAGCTTTGCAGTTTAGAAATGGGTATTTCCTAATGTACCTTAAAATGTAGGAGATATAACTATTAATAAAAATTATCTTTTATTAAACACTGTAATTAAAGAAACGCTGTAATGAAAGAAAGGTGTTTATGAAAAAAACCCACTGGTTGCATTAATAAGAGGTCGTTGACAGCAAACATTAAAATAGAAACTGCATAAAGCAAAAGACCTGAGAATAAATGAATTTAAACTGGAGGAAAAAAAAAAATCAGAAAACATTCGCCCTTTGGTATCACCAAGTATTACTTACGATATTTTAATAGCTTTAACCTTCTAACACTGTTTCCTATCTATTGTTTTTTTGCCCCCCCTTAATCCTCCAAATCTATAAGTGATTACTTCCATCATAAAAACTCTCCTGTGTCCTTATGATGAATCTTTTTTTCACATCACCCAACTTACCCCAACTTCCTCTTCCTTTTTCTCTACTCTTTATCAAACTCACATAGAAACAGTAAATTCCACTACAACCTTTTATCCTTCCATTTTCACAGGGCATCAAATCCAACCGAACCTCCCCTATTTATACCTGCTCATGTCCTTACACTTCTTGCAAGAACTCAAATAACTGCACACTGTGACTCCACAGCCACTGTTGACTGTGGGTCACCTCTCTTTTCCCATTGGGCTTTTTTGGTAGTCATAACCCTTAAATTGTACATATTTGAAAGGATTTTTAATTGGCTCTTACTTTATGATTATGTCATAACACCCTTTAGGTTGCTGCTTTTCTTTAAGGAATTTATGGAATTAGATGTACTTATAAGTGCAGACTTTATGGCATCGTATTTCCCTATTGTTATATGGGAAACCTATCTTTGCTGCCCAGCAAAAATATTTAGATTATTTTAGTTGTATCAACAATATAAGAACCGTGTGAGTGGAAACTAAAAAAGCGATTTTATTGAGATTCATAATGTAATACCCTATAGTTTCCATTGCTGAATATGAATAGGTCAAATTACCAATAAATGTGGACCAAGCATTTAAATCTGGACAGGCTGCCATCATGAATGATAACTATCCTGAAATCTTTTGGCAACCTAAACCAGAAGTATAACTCAGATAAATAGATGAATCAGGCCTTGTTCAGCAGGTAAGAGAAACAGTGATTATAATGTTATCATGATTATCATCACTGTGCAGCTATTCACATATTGCAGCTTCTCTGGTAACTATCCCATATACATTATGAAGGTTTATGCTACTTGGCACATTCTCAATATCTTACACCTTTCACTATATACCCGGCACTGTCCTTCTGAGGCGCAGCCTGCTTTGTCTGCTATTTGTCAAAGAGTACCGGGGCTGCTTAGGTAGGTCTTGATGGGGGGCTTGGGATACTGCCTCAGAAGGACATATAGTGCTAGGTATATATTGAATAATGTAAGATATTAAGACAGTCCCCAATATAATTAAATATACTACTACAGGCTCTAGGATGCCCAGAATATGTCCTCATAGTTCTGTGTGGATAAAGGGAGACAAACTTGTTTGTGTTAGGGTGACTCAGCTGTTGATTAGCAAGCTGACTTACTTCTCTGTTACCACCTGTTACTCACCTGATTATTATGAGGCAACTCCTTCCAGGCTATTTTAGCTGCTAGGTCCTTTTTGACTTTGTGTTTGTTTCCAATGCATGTTCCGCCGTTCCCAGCTTCGTAAGACTACTCTCCTGGCTTCTGCACCCTGACTTTGCTGACCTCCGTATTCCTGACTGGGCTCATCTAATTACTGTCTCTTGTTACTGACTCCGGCTTGTCATTTGGACTTTGCTTTTGGTTCAAGATTCTGCTATCCTGCCTGGTAGCTTAATAAAGGTGTTTTGCATTTTACCTTTTTGTGTCTGTCTGGTTCCTGGTCCCTTGTAGTGATATGTACAAAGATTTGTAAAAAATAAAGTGCACTAGAGGGCTGCCTTCCATTTTTGTTGTGTAATAACAGCATTGGTGAAGTCTAAAGCTAGAACGGATGTGAAGAAAGTCATATGTGGCCATGATCATAGAGGAGGTGGAAGCCATCTTGTTATTACTGGCATTATAGCTGCAGACGTGTGGTACAAATTGATAATCATGTCCAAATATGCTTCGTTTGGGCATAGCATAATGTCGAACAATAGAATAAAAAAACAGATGCTAGATGCAGAGGTGAGTTTGGGCAAGTTGATGAAATGCACTTGTTTGGAAAACCTGTGTACAACCACCACTGCATCATTACTGTATTGTGAGTAGATTGCTGAAGATTAATAAACACATTTACAGATAGAGGAGTCCAGGTACTGGTAGGGGTATGAAGCATACCTTAAGGCTTGGTCTGTGGAATCTTGTATTGGACACAGATGCAACAACCTGGCAATGTGGGACACCAAAAATTGTCTGGTGATGGTTTGTGGGAGGACATGACATGCTGATGTTAGTGGGCGTGCACTGCTCCGATAGCATATAGGGGTTAAAAGGCATATCATGGGACAGAGTGGCATATAAGGGGGTATAAGGCATTTCTGGAGGCAGAGTGGCATACAGGGGTTAAAAGGCATATCATGGGGCACTCTGCCTCCAGAAAAGCCTTATGCCACCCATACAACACTTCTTGGTGTCTGGTGGGGACAGCAGGTGTTCCGCCGGAACTTCTATGAGCACCGGAAGGTCATGTAACGCCGGTGCTGCGTCATAGAAGCTAAGGCGGAAGTACAAGCAGTAGCGGGGGTTGTCTGCGTTCATCAAGCAGAAAAATACCCCTTGTCTTATAATCGAGGTCGTCTTCTAATCAGACCTCAAATGAGGTCTGACTATGAGACTAAGATTCAGATCCCCCGCAGTGCTGCAGGAGACCTGGATCCTCCTGTCCGGTAACCTCAGCTGCTGCCAGCACTTACACCTGGCGTCTGTGGGGACTTGCATAGAGATCAAAGTGTGCAGGGGGATTGCACACCATGTTTCTCACCCTCCTCCCATGCTGAAAAATGAAACTGAGAAAAAAAAAAAAGGTTAGCGATTTAAAAAAAAAAAATGGGGTTTTAAACCCCCAATGCTGCAACTTACCCTGCCGATGCCACTGGTCTCCCTTCCTGTTCAATTAGTTAAATGTCCGTACGAGTGACTTTATTGGTCGCTCGTACGAACATTTAACCCAGCACAGACTTACTAATTGAACAGGGAGGGAGACCAGTGGGATGTGCCGGGTAAGTTGCAGCATTGGGGTTTTAAAACCTCAATGCTGCAACTTACCCTGCCGATGCCACTGGTCTCCCTCCCTGTTCAATTAGTTAAATGTCCGTACGAGCGACTTTATTGGTCGCTCGTACGGACATTTAACCCCGCACAGACTAACTAATTGAACAAAGACGCTCGTGCAGACTTTTAAAACCCCAATGCTGCAACTTACCCGGCACATCCCACTGGTCTCCCTGTTCTAAGTTACAGCACCAGTAGGTGCTGTACCAACACCAACAGAGTCGCTCGTACAGACTTTTAAAATCCCAATGCTGCAACTTACCCGGCAGATCCCACTGGTCTCCCTGTTCTATCAGTTAATAAATTATAGAAC
>VKOC01048900.1:0-20718 GCA_009364415.1 Spea multiplicata
CAGGTCTGTCATTGTAACTATAGGAGCTTACACATGAATGTGCGTTCATTCAGCCTAGTGACATGGCAGCAAACATGTCCCTGCCACATGAAGGTGATCCCCTGCCAACATTCGCAATGACATTACTGGCAGGGAATGCATGAAATCTTTGACTTTGTCTCTGTCTGTCTTAAAGAGTTATTTTCCTCTTTCTAATTTAGTATACCCACAGAAATATACTTTTTATTTGGAACAAGTAGGACAAGTAGTAAAAGAAAAAACACATCTATACCTTCTGCAACACCTGAACCGAAACTGGACGCCTAGCATCCCCAAGTCCAACCTTCCTCCGAAAACCTTTTAAAGCCTGGCGTACCAAAAATTCCTTAGTATGATCCCTACAACCATTAAGTTTGAACAAAAACGCCAAAGCCGACATATTCTGCCCCAGGGCCACAGATGAAGTCCCTTTTGAAACCAAATCAAACAAAAACCACAGCATCACATCCAGTTGTTCCGCATCCGTCCTGACATAACGCACGCAGGAAACCAGCCTGTCCCATTCCTCCCAGACCTTACTATATGCGGACCACGTTACCGGTGCTAAGGATGCCTTCATGCCTCCAGCAAGCCAACGTTCTGCGCACCATTGCCCCCAAAGGTACGCCCCAAAGCCAATGCTCCCAGAAGCATCGGTATAAAGCTCCAGCTCCTCCGCAGACACTGACTCCCTACAGGAAAACACTTTCCAAACACCACGAAACTCATGAACCTCCTCCCGAAGCACCCGCAGCTTATCTTGCGGCAGCCTGAATTCACCCGCAACTGAATCGATCTCTAAACCCAAAAAACCTAAACAGGTAGTGGGACCTTCGGTCTTGTCCGCAGCCAGTGGAACACTAAACAACCTGGTCACCCACTCCAGCATCCGCAGCAGATAACCGCATTCTCCAGAGCCGTGAGGGCCCACACAAAGAAAATCATCCAGATAGTGTACCAAAAACTGACTCCCCGCTTCCATCTTAACTACCCATTCAATGAACAAACTGAATTTCTCAAAATAAGAACAAGAGATGGAACAACCCATAGGGAGACACAAGTCGACAAAATATTGACCTTCAAAGGAACATCCCAACAAATGATGACAATCAGGGTGAATGAAAAGCCGATTCAATATCCGCCTTAGCCATAAGGGCATTCGGACCCGCCTTCCTAGCCAACTCGACAGCCTGGTCAAATGATGCATAAGAGACGGAACATAACACCTCATCAATATCACCATTCACCGGTAAACCTGTCGGGTATGATAGGTGATGAATCAACCTATACTTTCCAGCCTCCTTCTTAGGTACAACCCCCAACGGTGACAAGCGCAAATTATCCAGAGGGGGGCCAAGAAAAAGGACCTGCCACCCTGGATAAAGAAACCTCCTTTGCCAGTTTGTCCCTCACCACCTCTGGAAACTCCAAAACCGATTTCAAACTTTGAAACTGCCGAACACAGAAAGGAATGTAAAACCGTAACGAAAACCCTCAAGCAACAACTGCGCCGCTCCACGATTACCGTAGCGGCGTAGCCAGGGTAGCATTGCGTTTAGCCCCAGAGGAAGCTCGTCATATTACCACCATGCTAAACCCCCGTACGACCTATAAGCCTCCCAGATACCATCCAAGTAAACGAAGAGGGGAGAACACTTGCCAAAATGCAGAACGCCCTCAACCAATTCTCAAATGACTTGGGAATCTTCCTATAATGCTTTTTCTTTTCTTCCTCCTCTTTCTTAGCATCCTTCTTATCCTCCTCCTCCAAATCCAAAAACTCCTCTAAAGGTAACAGAGAGAAAATCTCCAAAAACTCCCCTTTCCAGATCTCATCCTTCATTTCTTGCTTAAGATGGACCAGCAAAAGAAACATAGGCATTCTGCCTAGCCGAATCAGGAATTCCACCTACCAACGCTGCCCTCTCGGCACTAACCACCGACATACTAGCACCCACTGCTGACGCCGCACTACTATCAGCACCCTCAACTGCTGGAACTACCACAGCACTAACTGTTCCCTGCCCGGAACCACCCTCCGACCACACATGACCACAACCTGACCCACCATGAGACCCCTTCTGCAGAGACCCCAACAAACCCCTCAATGTATCCAACAACATTTGAGTTTCAACCAAAGTTTGGGACTCACCACCGGAACCTCCGGCCGTAGCTCCTGGCCCCGAGGCTGCATCCTGACCACTGCCTTCGCGTAGATCCACAGGCAAGGCCGCACTCCCAGCCTCCGCTGCCAGACGTCTCTGATGACCGGTCGAGAAACTCCTCTCGGACTGATGGATCTAGAAGGAGAGCAAGGCCGAGGCACCAACAGAGAGCCCCCACGAGATAAAGAACTCTGCCTGACAGGAATCCTTGACCTAAAACGACTTACCTCCCTACCTTCCCTTCAGGGCTCCTGTTATGACACCTGGACCGAATCAAAGCCCTACCTAACCCCCTACCTAAACCTCCAGACAAAACCAGGTCCACATCATCCTCTCTGAATAAACCAACATCCTGAAACTGGCTCCCATAGTCAGAATTGCAGCCCACGCGGCCCACCTGCCTCTCTCTCGCCTCCTCAAAAACTGGCAAACCAGCATCCTGAGCAATACGCTGTGCCCGGCCCAACAAAGTGGCCGCCATCCCGGTGACAGCACCACGAGGCCGCCGTGGCCTATCTCGTAACACCCATCATCCTCGGTCAGCCGAGCCGTCGCAGAAACAGCACCTTCCCCGAACTGAAGACCTGAAAATAACGCCTCGGGGCTGCAAATAACCCTCTCAGCTGCATATGCTGCTCCCTCCTCCCCTGAGGGGAAAGTCAATGGATTCCCGCCACTTTGTACCTCAGGGGCAGACGCCAGCTGCTCCCTCAGCCATCCGGTACCGCGTTCTCGCGTAGCCATCCAAAGTCCTTCAAGAAGCTCTTCAATTTCTTGCTCTATATCTGAAAAAGAAAGCAAAGGCCTCTCCAAACCAAATTCGCCCAAATAACTGAACAACCAGGATTTGGAAAAGCATTTAAGTGACCGTTTACAAAATGGTTGCCACTTATATACCTTGATAGTGACCCCACCCATAACAAATTTTAACCAATTAAATCACTCCTTATGCACACCACCTAGCTCTGTCAAGGCCCACTACACCTAAGCTGCGCTGTTCCATGGCCTTCATTATGACCAGGGCAATTTAAAACTATGGAAACAGAGTAATTTACATGTTTTTACTTTACACCTTTCTTCATCTGTAATTTCCACCTCAATGAGTACTCACAAAACTTATGATTTTTTAAGCATAAGTAGGGCCTCCCTTTGAAATGATATTCATATACATATATATGGCATTACTTTGGTGTCCCCTGTATAGTAAAAAGGAGACTCCTATTGTTAGCCCACTGAATGCAGGTCTGTCATTGTAACTATAGGAGCTTACACATGAATGTGCGTTCATTCAGCCTAGTGACATGGCAGCAAACATGTCCCTGCCACATGAAGGTGATCCCCTGCCAACATTCGCAATGACATTACTGGCAGGGAATGCATGAAATCTTTGACTTTGTCTCTGTCTGTCTTAAAGAGTTATTTTCCTCTTTCTAATTTAGTATACCCACAGAAATATACTTTTTATTTGGAACAAGTAGGACAAGTAGTAAAAGAAAAAACACATCTATACCTTCTGCAACACCTGAACCGAAACTGGACGCCTAGCATCCCCAAGTCCAACCTTCCTCCGAAAACCTTTTAAAGCCTGGCGTACCAAAAATTCCTTAGTATGATCCCTACAACCATTAAGTTTGAACAAAAACGCCAAAGCCGACATATTCTGCCCCAGGGCCACAGATGAAGTCCCTTTTGAAACCAAATCAAACAAAAACCACAGCATCACATCCAGTTGTTCCGCATCCGTCCTGACATAACGCACGCAGGAAACCAGCCTGTCCCATTCCTCCCAGACCTTACTATATGCGGACCACGTTACCGGTGCTAAGGATGCCTTCATGCCTCCAGCAAGCCAACGTTCTGCGCACCATTGCCCCCAAAGGTACGCCCCAAAGCCAATGCTCCCAGAAGCATCGGTATAAAGCTCCAGCTCCTCCGCAGACACTGACTCCCTACAGGAAAACACTTTCCAAACACCACGAAACTCATGAACCTCCTCCCGAAGCACCCGCAGCTTATCTTGCGGCAGCCTGAATTCACCCGCAACTGAATCGATCTCTAAACCCAAAAAACCTAAACAGGTAGTGGGACCTTCGGTCTTGTCCGCAGCCAGTGGAACACTAAACAACCTCGTCACCCACTCCAGCATCCGCAGCAGATAACCGCATTCTCCAGAGCCGTGAGGGCCCACACAAAGAAAATCATCCAGATAGTGTACCAAAAACTGACTCCCCGCTTCCATCTTAACTACCCATTCAATGAACAAACTGAATTTCTCAAAATAAGAACAAGAGATGGAACAACCCATAGGGAGACACAAGTCGACAAAATATTGACCTTCAAAGGAACATCCCAACAAATGATGACAATCAGGGTGAATGAAAAGCCGATTCAATATCCGCCTTAGCCATAAGGGCATTCGGACCCGCCTTCCTAGCCAACTCGACAGCCTGGTCAAATGATGCATAAGAGACGGAACATAACACCTCATCAATATCACCATTCACCGGTAAACCTGTCGGGTATGATAGGTGATGAATCAACCTATACTTTCCAGCCTCCTTCTTAGGTACAACCCCCAACGGTGACAAGCGCAAATTATCCAGAGGGGGGCCAAGAAAAAGGACCTGCCACCCTGGATAAAGAAACCTCCTTTGCCAGTTTGTCCCTCACCACCTCTGGAAACTCCAAAACCGATTTCAAACTTTGAAACTGCCGAACACAGAAAGGAATGTAAAACCGTAACGAAAACCCTCAAGCAACAACTGCGCCGCTCCACGATTACCGTAGCGGCGTAGCCAGGGTAGCATTGCGTTTAGCCCCAGAGGAAGCTCGTCATATTACCACCATGCTAAACCCCCGTACGACCTATAAGCCTCCCAGATACCATCCAAGTAAACGAAGAGGGGAGAACACTTGCCAAAATGCAGAACGCCCTCAACCAATTCTCAAATGACTTGGGAATCTTCCTATAATGCTTTTTCTTTTCTTCCTCCTCTTTCTTAGCATCCTTCTTATCCTCCTCCTCCAAATCCAAAAACTCCTCTAAAGGTAACAGAGAGAAAATCTCCAAAAACTCCCCTTTCCAGATCTCATCCTTCATTTCTTGCTTAAGATGGACCACTAAGAGACCAGCAAAAGAAACATAGGCATTCTGCCTAGCCGAATCAGGAATTCCACCTACCAACTCTGCCCTCTCGGCACTAACCACCGACATACTAGCACCCACTGCTGACGCCGCACTACTATCAGCACCCTCAACTGCTGGAACTACCACAGCACTAACTGCTCCCTGCCCGGAACCACCCTCCGACCACACCTGACCACAACCTGACCCACCATGAGACCCCTTCTTCAGAGACCCCAACAAACCCCTCAATGTATCCAACAACATTTGAGTTTCAACCAAAGTTTGGGAGTCACCACCGGAACCTCCGGCCATAGCTCCTGGCCCCGAGGCTGCATCCTGACCACTGCCTTCGCGTAGATCCACAGGCAAGGCCGCACTCCCAGCCTCCGCTGCCAGACGTCTCTGATGACCGGTCGAGAAACTCCTCTCGGACTGATGGATCTAGAAGGAGAGCAAGGCCGAGGCACCAACAGAGAGCCCCCACGAGATAAAGAACTCTGCCTGACAGGAATCCTTGACCTAAAACGACTTACCTCCCTACCTTCCCTTCAGGGCTCCTGTTATGAGACCTGGACCGAATCAAAGCCCTACCCAACCCCCTACCTAAACCTCCAGACAAAACCAGGTCCCCATCATCCTCTCTGAATAAACCAACATCCTGAAACTGGCTCCCATAGTCAGAAGTGCAGCCCACGCGGCCCACCTGCCTCTCTCTCGCCTCCTCACAAACAGGCAAACTAGCATGCTGAGCAATATGCTGTGCCCGGCCCAACAAAGTGGCCGCCATCCCGGTGACAGCACCACGAGGCCGCCCGTGGCCTATCTCGTAACACCCATCATCCTAGGTCAGCCGAGCCGTCGCAGAAACAGCACCTTCCCCGAACTGAAGACCTGAAGATAACGCCTCGGGGCTGCAAATAACCCTCTCCGCTGCATATGCTGCTCCCTCCTCCCCTGAAGGGAAAGTCAATGGATTCCCGCCACTTTGTACCTTAGGGGCAGACGCCAGCTGCTCCCTCAGCCATCCGGTACCGCGTTCTCGCGTAGCCATCCAAATTCCTTCAAGAAGCTCTTCAATTTCTTGCTCTATATCTGAAAAAGAAAGCAAAGGCCTCTCCAAACCAAAATCGCCCAAATAACTGAACAACCAAGATTTGGAAAAGCAGTTAAGTGACCGTTTACAAAATGGTTGCCACTTATATACCTTGATAGTGACCCCACCCATAACAAATTTTAACCAATTAAATCACTCCTTATGCACACCACCTAGCTCTGTCAAGGCCCACTACACCTAAGCTGCGCTGTTCCATGGCCTTCATTATGACCAGGGCAATTTAAAACTATGGAAACAGAGTAATTTACATGTTTTTACTTTACACCTTTCTTCATCTGTAATTTCCACCTCAATGAGTACTCACAAAACTTATGATTTTTTAAGCATAAGTAGGGCCTCCCTTTGAAATGATATTCATATACATATATATGGCATTACTTTGGTGTCCCCTGTATAGTAAAAAGGAGACTCCTATTGTTAGCCCACTGAATGCAGGTCTGTCATTGTAACTATAGGAGCTTACACATGAATGTGCGTTCATTCAGCCTAGTGACATGGCAGCAAACATGTCCCTGCCACATGAAGGTGATCCCCTGCCAACATTCGCAATGACATTACTGGCAGGGAATGCATGAAATCTTTGACTTTGTCTCTGTCTGTCTTAAAGAGTTATTTTCCTCTTTCTAATTTAGTATACCCACAGAAATATACTTTTTATTTGAAACAAGTAGGACAAGTAGTAAAAGAAAAAACACATCTATTATCCACAGCTAGTATACCCTTTTTTGAAAACCATCTTGGGTTTTTATTATGCGAGATATTTTACGCTGGAAAGCAAGTGTATTATATTTTAGCATATCACACTCACATAAACATAAAATGGAGTCAGAGCAATCTAATTGACGTGCCAGGACCGTCATGGCTTTAAACGACATAGATAGCTTTTTGCACCCAAGCAGTGTTGCTGTAATGCCTCGATGTCAAGGCATTCAACAACACTGAGATCGGCATCAGGGGCAATGTCTGGGCACTCCCCGGGGTGTCAATGTCCGCCATACATACAGACACCCGTTTTAAAAGAGTTTACCGTTGATGGCCTCCTAAACTTCAATGGTGCCGCTGAAATGCCTTGATAGCGAGACATTCAGTGACACCAAACAGTCACCCCAGGATGTGCTGCTCCGGAGAGCCCTCAATGTGTGAAAGTGACATATACCAGGAGCTATAACTTCATACCTAAAGTACATCATGTGGGAAAAATACACACACAAAAAAATGTTACTGCAAACTTTGGTAAAAGCTGGTGGCAAAATGTGTGCATTGAAAGAGTTAAAATACCCTGGGGTGTCTAGTTTTCACAAATATATGATTTTATATGGCACACTGAATTGGCCAGGCTCAAAGATTTACTAAATAGGGCATCATCAAATGTCAAAGTTCAACACTGAAAAATGCGTATGCCTCAAATGTGGCCCTTTTGCCCCCAAACAGCCAGGCAAGCCCATGCATGGGTGGTATCACATATTGGGGTGTTGTGTGAAAGTGACATATACTAGGACCTGTTAAATCATACCTGAAGTAAAATGTGTGTGAATAAAATTACGCAAAAAAGTTTGACAAAGTCTGGTGCATTTTTCTTAATGTCTCACCATATTTTATACTTTTTTGTAGTAAATGTAAGATACAATCAGAATAATGACATCTAAACAAAGCCCTTCGTATGAGAGATTTTAGGGAGTAAATAGTCAATACTTTGTAGAGCCACTTTTATAGCAATAACAGCTGCAGATTTCATGGGAAACAACTCTATAAGCTTGGCACATCTAACCACTGTGATTTTTGCCCATTCTTCAAGGCAAAACCGCTCCAGCTCTTTCAAGTTGGAGAGGGTTCACTGGTGTACAGCAATCTTTAAGTAATACCACCAATTTGCAATTGGATTGAGGACTGGGCTTTGACTAAACCATTCCAAGACATTTAAATGTTTCCCCTTAAATCACTCAAGTGTAGCTTTTACAGTATGCTTAGGGTCATTCTACTGCTGGAAGGCAAACCTCTGTCCCAGTCTCAAATCTCTGGAAGACTGAAATAGGTTTCCCTGAAGAATTTCCCTGTATATACCGCCATCCATCATTCCTTCAATCCTGACAAATTTCCTAATCCCTAATGATAAAAAAAAAAAACATGATAATGTTGTCAGGTTGATGAGAGGTGTTGGGTTTTCTCTGATGGCCGAAAAGCTGAATTTCAGTCTCATCTTACCAAAGTACCTTCTTCCATATGTTTGTGTAGTCTCCTACATGTCTTTTGGCAAACAGTAAACATGTTTGCTTATTTTCTTCTTTAAGTTTTAATGGCTTTCTTCTGGCCACTCTTCCCTAAAGCCCAAGTCTGTGGAGAGTATGGCTTAAAGTAGTCTTATGAACAGATACTTCAGTCTCTGCTATGGAGCTTTGCAGCTCCTTTAGAGTTATCTTTGGTCTCTTTGTTGCCTCTCTGAATAATGCCCTCCTTGCCTGGATGTTGCAGACTCTGAGGCCTTTCAGAACTGAGAACATGTGACAGAGCATGGACTTTAGATTGCACACAGGTGGACTGTATTTAACTAATTATGTGACGTAATTGGTTGCACCAGATCTTATTTAAGTGCTTCAAAGCAAAGAGAGTGAGTTCATAATCATGCACCACTTCTCCATTTTTTTTCACTTCACCAATGTGGGCTATTTTGTGTATGTCCATTACATGAAATCCAAATAAAAATTCATTTAATGCCAGGTTGTAATGCATCAAAATAGGAAAAATGGGGGTGAATACTTTTGCAAGGTGAATTTCACAGGTGGCTACATTGCTAGACCACTGAAACTGATTAGTGACTTCCGAAACACACTATGTGGTCTAAGAAAATTATTTCTTAGACCAGAGCATCACTTAGCGGTAAATAATGGAAATACATATATGGAAATATGCTGATGTTTTTGAGTATAATAGGTAAAATCCATAATTCTCATTGGAGGGTTTCAATGAATAGGGGTAGATTATGGTAATAAGAAAAAAATATTAATTTTGGGCTCCCTGGATTTTTGGATTATTGTTTTACACTCATAATTTAATCTTCTAATTTACTTTATTCCTCTGGCTAATTGGAATTCCTGGCATGTATCTAATTTTAAGAAAGTTATTTTTCTTTCCACTTAATTTTTCCACTGAACCTGGATTTATATAAACACAGACAAATTTTATTATTTTGAATAGAGGTGTATTTTGTCTTCTGCAAACATAGAAGCGTTTATCCCAGTGGCGGAACTCCCGGGGTCGCAGGGGGGTTGCAGTTTTACCCGTACTTTTAGTATATTCTTCTGAAGTTTGACATTATTCTTTTAAAAATCTCACTAATGCTCTATAGATATTATTTAAATACAGATGTATCTGAGTACTTTTCTTTTTTTGTTGCATTAGAACCATTACTATAGACTAGTATAGTGCGATATAGGGAATCTTTTTGTTACCACCCTAATTATTGCTTTTGTTACTGGTGGTTACTGAGTGGATTGGAAACAAACTGGTTTGATATTAATACATGCTGTTTCTGTAAGGTGATATCTTTCTGATAAATCTGAAATGTTTATGCAATGTGCTGTTTCACCTGTTCCATCATTGCATGTTTTTTTGTGATTAATACCTGATAAACCACTGTATTTTATATGATGATTTATTTTTACGTGTTTTGAAGATCATTTTTCTGTTTTATCTTTTGCATTGCACAGATAATATAGACGTTTTGTAGATTGTGTTTATGTAATAAATATTATCTTGATTAAGTATCATTGTGGTATGATATATTATTTTGAATTATACATTTTGATCTGTGTGTGTGTGTGATCTGAAAGAATTTAGGATTACAGATAAAATATCTCAGACCAGATACAAGGTAGGGCAAGGAGAATATAGCAACAAAGTTAAAAGTCCATCTGAAGTCAGGGCACCAGATATCAGGTTGATCGAGTCCAAGCCAAGGTCAGAATAACCAGAGATCAGAATAATCAAATAACAAGATGAGGTCAAACACAGGAACCTAATAACGGAACACGCACTTGAGGCACACGTATGATGACAATTAACTTTTAATAGATTACATTAAAAATACCAATAGTTTGGTATGTCAGATATGTTAGGCTGGAAAACAAATATTTAATATTTGTGTATATTACATGAACACAAAATGACTCAGAGTCATTTTGTTTTCTACAATCATACAATCAAAGAAACTTTTAAGAATATAGCTACGACAACAATAGGGCGCATATGCATATAGAGAAAAAATAAAAATAATAGTGTAATATTGTCAATTAAATAAACTAATATATGTGTGATGTGAATGCACTCCCAAACACGGACGATGTAAGAGGCTCTTCAGAATATCAACAATTAAAGGATCTTTATTTCTTCCATAAAATCTAAAATTAGATAGATAAAAAGACCAAATGGTGCAATATCTTCCTGTAGATGTTAAACACGCAATGAAATGCACTTACAGGATAGCAGATATAAACAAAGCACTTCAACTTAAAAGTTTGGAGATGAGGGGAAAAAAGTGCCGAACCACTCCTATCAAACGATACCGCAATGTTGCGTCCTCCTTCTCTTCTCTTTGCGTTTCGCCTTGACGGCTTCTTCAGGATCATATACTATGATCACACATAAATTGGGAATAGAAACCATCAAAAAAAATCTTTAGACACAAATATGAACTCATTGCAAAATCAATTCATCATATACTGTATACAATTAATTTTAACACATAATTATTTTTCCTTCGATGGAAATTTTTATTTTCATGTGGTACAGCCATGGGAACCAGATTCGCACCGAGCTATGCCAATTTATATGTGGCAGATTGGGAAACCAACCACATTTGGAATAACAATCCATTCGGCGCGAATCTGGTTCTCTGGAAAAGATACATTGATGATGTACTTATAATTTGGCAAGGTGAAGTGGAAGATTTACATAAATTTATAACATACATTAATCATAATAAAAATAATCTCACATTTACATCGTGTGTGAATAGACAACAAATAGACTTTTTGTATTAAACTCTTTTTATTAAAGACAACAGGATCAATACGAAAACCTTTTTTAAGCCCACGGATGGGAGCGGCTTTATCGATTTCTCAAGCCGCCACCATCTTAGTTGGTTGAAAAATATACCAAAGGGGCAAGTCACTAGAATCCGTAGAAACTGTACAAATATGAAGATTTTATAGTCCAGAGTCACCACTTGCTGAATAAATTTAGAGAAATTATCCTCAAGACCTCCTAACAAATAGCTTGCAATCAATACAAGGTAAAAACAGAGAATTTATGAATGATAATAAGCATAAAAATAAGGAAGGTTTTGAGTTCTCCTTTTTGACGCAGTTCAATGACAGAGCACCCCAGATTAAAAAAGCAATAAATAGATGTTGGCCGATTTTAAGAGAAGATACCATCCTACAAAAACGTCTGCCATAGAGACCTAAGATTTTTTACAAAAAAATAGTAACCTAAAGACTATTTTAGCCCCTAGCGCTCTCCCATCGATGGACAGAATGGAAGATCATCAACATTTTTTAGCAAAAAAATCTCCTGGATTTCATCGTTGTGGGAGATGCAATACCCAAAAAAAGAAGATAACAAGATTTAACTGCACAAACACAGGGAAGGAATATCTAAGATTTCATCCATTGTAACACTAAAAACGGGGTTTATCTATTGGAATGCAAATGTGGAATGCAATATATCGGCCGTACCACAAGGGAATTAAAAGTCAGAGCATTAGAACACCTCGGAGTAATAAGCAACATGAATATGAAACATAGTGTTCCAAGACACTGTAACACTTGCAAAATGTTTTCGCTCCCGGAATTTAAAATCATAGGTATTGACCTGGTGTCAATACACTGGAGAGGAGGGGATATCAACTCAGCCCTGTTCAAAAAGGAGACCGAATGGATTTTTAAATTCCAAATTTATAAAAAAGGAGGTTTAAACACCGAATTAGATATACTTACCTTTATGGATTGATAGTTATCACACATGGATTGTAAACAAAATTATTTTAATTTATATTTATATTTTAATACAATTTTAAAGTGTCACAATTCACACACCTCCTTGCCGATGAACATTTTAATTAATTATTTTTTATTCATTATTTAATTTAATTTTTTAACAAACAATATTTTATCTATTTATTATCTTCATTTTCATTAATACTACGATGATATTTTTATATATCTTAGGATCCATATATATCTTATACATATATACATTCTTAATAATTATACAAATGAGTAAAATAATTTCTAGTGTGATCTTGAATGGTTTCTTAACATTCTTAGTGCCATATATCTATGTTTCTTTTCGGAACACTTGAAGACGGAAATAATAATCTATACAAATTATAAATCATGACTTCTATTTTTGTATTCTCTAATTTATAAATTATACATATAATATATTTTATATATATCAAATGTGAGTCTTATCTATCTTGTCGCTGTCCTATGATATGCACTGCCTCATCACATTATAACAACGTTAGGACAAAAGTCACATTTTTTAAGACATCTGAAAAAGACCCTTGATACATGTATTTTCTCCTCTCCACATAATGCTCTTAATGAGCATTAGCTGAGAGCCTGCCGATATCTGAAATACATGTCCAATTGCCAATGGGACAGCCGGAACACCGAGACACAACAATAAGATGAAGGACTATACATGTTGGTGTGGGAGGAGCCTAAACATGTAGAAAATCGAGGTGTCCCTGTTGCATGGAGACGCCACAGACAGAGAACGGTGCTGACATGCTGGAGCCGCATCTGGAAGTCGTGGGGAACGAGCGGTCACGTTGGAGGCGTAACCCGGAAGCTTTAAAGAATGGACGGACAGGACTTAAAAACAGACTTTGAACTGCCACGGACATATGAACACCCATTGTGGATTAGACTTTTTCTCCTGAAGAAGCTGTCAAGGCGAAACGCGTTGAGAAGAGACGAGAAGGAGGACGCAACTCGTTTGATAGGAGTGGTTCGGGACTTTTTTCCCCTCATCTCCAAACTTTTAAGTTAAAGTGCTTCGTTTATATCTGCTATCCTGTAAGTGCATTTCGTTGCTTGTTTAACATCTACAGGAAGATATTGCACCATTTGGTCTTTTTATCTATCTAATTTTAGATTTTATGGAAGAAATAAAGATCCTTTTATTATTGATATTCTGAAGAGCCTCTTACATCGTCCGTGTTTGGGAGTGCATTCACATCACACATATATTAGTTTATTTAATTGACAATATTACACTATTATTTTTATTTTTTCCCTATATGCGCATGCGCCCCTATTGTTGTAGTATCTATTTGTGAACACTGAGAGGAGTGTATATTGCAGTGTCATTTTTAGGGAAGTATTTATTTATTTATATACTTACAAGGACACTTGATAGCTACTTCAGCAAATATTTCCTAATTAGTGTATCTTCTATTTAAGGAGTGGAAGCTACTTATCTCTAGGAATGTAAATTGGAATGTGGGATACATTGCAAGACCACCAAAACTGATTTACTACCAAGGATGTAACTTCTAGAGATATGTGTGATCAAGAACAAATTCCAGATGTATATGTAATTGTCTTAAAGTTATTTCTTAGACCAGAACATCTCTTAGAGATAAATTATGGGAATACAATGGTGCAAATACGATAAGAAGTCCTAATTATAATGAGTAAAATCCACAATTATGCTTGGAGAATTTCAATCAATAGAGGAGAATATGGTAATACGCCCTGTCTTTAAGAGCTTATGTTTTAAACAATTTGGGACCCCAGAAAATTGGAGCCCAGACAATTGGAGAACCCCAGACAATTGGTAACCCGAAGAATTGGAACTTTAAACATCACAAGATCTTGGCACCATATTTCACTCTCATAATTACTTTGAGTATCTAACACATATATAACTTTGAAAAAGTTATTTTTCTTTTCACTTAATTTTTCCACTGAACCTGGATTGATATTTACAAGGACTACTTTGGACCAAAGCAAAAAGTGGTGGTAAATATAATGGTTTTATTATCCTGAATAGAGGTGCATTTTGTCTGCTTCAATATAGAAGAATGTATTCCCTTTTTCAGGGAAATAGTATATGACATTAGTGTATATGATGGCTTGTGAGACCGCAGCCTATAACCCGTAATAATGGCAATGATGTAAAAGGTATTCTTACCTGTAACTGAGGTTTGACATTATTTGCATCTATTAAAAGCTTCACTAATACTCTTATAAATTATTTTTAATTTTAAGGCAAGACAGGAGGCTTCATATTTGCATTATCTTCCTTTACTGTCATCATAGCAGCAAAGATAAAGGTAGAACAGATCATAAACAATCAAAGAAAAGATAACGCAATATAGCAGATAGTAGCCCATCCTTCCTCCTCTTTCTTTGCTGCTCACCATTGCAGAAAGGTCAGCTTTGTTATTTTATATTACTACCTGTTGTTGTGTTTTCTGTGGTTCTTGCACAATAATTAATGCTGACACTCACTTCAGATGAACAGCTTTTCTTTTTTTCAGTAACAACTTCACTGGTAGAGTCCTTGCTCAACTAACATCCATATGTGCTCACATAACCCCCCTACTCAGGGAATCCCCTGCCTATTAAAGCAACCCAGTCCTTTAATATGCACATATCACTACACCTGTCTACTGATATTTATATCATTTTCCTGGTACCTTAATATTTTTTCATTTCTATGTATATTTCATTTTACTTCTATAGTTTGTGTGATTCCTTTTTCTGTATTGATGTATACTCGATTTCCGTATTTTATCTTGGTTTTTACATTGCTTATTTTCCCCCTCTTTTTATTAGGTTTGTATGATTGTCTGTTTTTATGCTTTATTCCCCTTGTTTAGGGTTTAGGTGCCGTTTTTTCCGTTACCTCTGTCCGTGTTTCCCCTTTGGTTTATGTACGATCCTTTTATTATTTGGATCTCTTACCTGTATTTTCTCCTGGCGTGTGGTTAGTTATTCCCTTCAATCTGCATCTTGTCTTTGCGATACTGCGGCTCCTTCACTTTCGTTACTTATATTTCTTTACTGACGCCTCCTGAGAACCTTTTCAGGTAAGTCCCTATTTGTACCATGGGTGAGCCCCGTTTGTAAGTTTTTTTTCATTATGGCAGGAGACCCCAACTCCTCTCAGGATTTCATCCTATCTTGGTTAGAGGAAAAGTTTTCCTCTTCCATGGAATCGTTTATGGCCAAAATGGCTCAATCCATGCGCCAGTTACATCTATTTCTGGCACCTCTCAAGTGCTCAAAGACACTTCTGATTATGATTCAGACAAATCTGAGGATTCTAAGACCTCCAAACGTCCTTGGAAAGGGAGTAGTATGTCAACCAGTAAAGGCAAGTGCCCTGCCAAACGCCCTAGAAAAGAAGTGGTTTCCCCACAAGTTCAGGAGGCTAAGGAGGCTAACTTAGAGAATGTTCTCTAATTATTGGATGAATGGCACACAACATCCTCGGATAATTCGCAACAGGCTGAACCTTTGGCTTCGTCCAGGGATCACGAATCTCAATTCATGCATGAAAGTACCGTGGGTGAGTGTAACTACGGGGTACTGACCTTCCGTCCGCCCAAACCGCCGTTCTACTGAAGTCCCTCAACACCTGTCACCGCTGGTAGGTTTCCTAAACACAGACTACATGGTCTCTGGCTCTGTACACACGCGCGCCACCGTGTGGCCTCTTATAGGGACCACACTTATGCGTGCCAAGCCTCCATTTCATGTGGGACGGGAAATCTAATTAGTATGTCTATTTAAACCTGCCTGTTGCACTTGATCAGTGCCTGTGATAGTGCTTTGTGCATGTTGGCTGTGCTTATTAAACTCCTTTCACCGTGATTTTGGCTTTTGACCTTGGCTTACCTTTTGACGTTCCTTTCTATCTCCTGCATATGACCCGGCTTGTTTTGATTATCCTGACCTCAGCGCTGTGTAACGACTACTCTTTTGCCTTTGCTGCCTGTATCCTGCTCGGCTCCTGTAACCGATGGATGTTACCAAGTTCCTGCATTGCTGGTCCTCTAGCCTTGGCAGTGAGCCCCACCATTCAGTTCCTAATGCACGTTCAGCGTCACCTCAACTTCCTCCTGCAGATACCCCAGTTGTAGACCCGGCTGGGATGGTTCTATTCGAACCTACTAATATACGTCATCCCAGAACCACTGAATGGGCTCCTCCCCTTCATTTAAGCCTCTATATTCAAAAATGGCTCAGATGCTCTCTTGATAAGGAGGTCAGGAACAAGTTAAAGGCAGAATGCCCTCGCCCGGTGATCCCTGGTAAGGTTGTGGTCACCCCTGAGTTTGACTCCAATGTGGTCTCTCTACTTTCCCAAAAGGGTTGTGACCCTCGTAAGGGTCTAGAACAAGGCCTTAAATCGGCCCAAGACAAGTTATTAGATATCGTTGGACCGGTCACTCAAATTCTATCTTTAGCGGACCGGTCCTTCCTCTCTGGACCCAAAAATTATTAGGGATTGGGCTCTCAGAGTCATATGCCTATTTGGTAACGCAAATGTCGCTATCTTTACTGAGCACAGAAAGGCGGCTCTATTATGAATGGATCCTAGGCTGATTGAATTTGGCTCTAAAGAGCTGGGCTAATGGCCTACTATTCGGTGATTCCTTCGTAAAGGAACTCAACTGCCACATTTCAGTAATGACTTCGTGGACGAAGGCTAAGACATCAATGAGAAAAGTGTTTCCTCAAGAGGCTCGTTTTTCCACCAGGGCTGGACGACCGAGGGGCCAGGTCTCCAGCCGTTTTTACCAACCAGGCTCCCGTCCATACCAGAGCCAGACTCCATATGCCTTCCGTGCATCCTTACAGGCTCAATCGGCTTCCTTCCGAGGTGGTTTCAGGGGCAGAGGTTCTGCAGGCTTATCCAGCCTAGACGATTCCTTGCTGTTTAAAGAAGAAAATAGAAAAATATATTTTCAATAAAATAAAATAGATGGTATTTCAGCACAAACTATCTGGTGTGTGTGCCAGAGGCCACTTTATTAAACTGAAAAAGATCAAAGAGAAAATAAGACTCTATCTGACCTATACATAAATTTGTATAAACTGGCAAGAGAAAATAAACAAGATCCAACAAAAGATAAGTCAAGAGGTTAAGGCTGTACAAGAAATTATCAATCAATTAGATATAAGACATTTACCAGGATTTATACAATTTACCACTCACAAGCACCCCAGATGATATACCTACATATCTAAAAGGGACAAAGATCACAGACGACCAAAATAAATCATTAAACAATCCAATTTCCAATAGTGAAGTAAATAGAGCAATAGAACATCTAGGTAAATATAAAACGCCGGGTCCTGGAATTTTTTTTTTTAATAAAACTATGAAGGTAGAAATATTAAAACACCTCACGGTAATATTTCATGAAATAGCAATGGGAGGAGACTGCCTTGAATAAATGCTTCAGGCTAATATCCTTCCAACTCTGTAAAACGATCCCCTACAGACATAGCCGATTATCGTCCCATATCACTGATAAATGTGGATATCAAGCTGTACTCGGGAATTCTAGCGGAGAGATTGAAAAAGATAATATCAACTATAATTCACCCTAACCAGATTGGTTTTGTCCCCCAATAGAGATATAAAAAACAATACAAGAAGGCTGATAGGTATCCTGGACAGAGCCATTAGGAAAGGGGTTCCCCTCCTGACCCTGTCTCTTGATGCTGAAAAGGCGTTTGACAGGGTCGGGTGGGGAAATATGGAACAAGTGATTAACGCCTTTGGTATTACAGGTTGGATGGCTAGGGCTATAAGAATATTGTACACCAATCCCTTATAGGGACTGACCTACGTTCAAGCTGATTTCATTTTAAAAATTCTACAAGGCACGGTTGTCCTTTGTCTGCATTATTATATATTTTTTACGTTAGAACCTTTTGCAATTAATGTAAGGAACAATCCACAAATCAGGGGTTTTCCAACTAAGAATGAAGATCTAAAAATTTCCCTGTATGTGGATGATATTATGATAACGCTAACAGAACCATCAGCATCCTTAACCCCTTAAGGACCGGGCTGTTTTTAATTTTTTGTACCCTTTGGGACCAAGGCTGTCTTAACAGTTTTTGTGGTGCTCATGTTTAGATGTCATTTTGTCCTCACCCATTTAGTGTACCCACACAAGTTATATGTTTTTTCAGGACAAGAAGGGCTTACTTCAGATATCATACCATATAATCTAAGTTCCTATAAAACAATAATAAAATATGCTGAAAAATGTAAAACTTTTGTCACTTTTATTTGAAAAATATTTTACTCACCCAAAAAAGCTAATGGAAAAACCTGCTAAATAGATTCCACTATTTGTAGTTTAGAAATACCCAATGTTTTTTTTTCCTTTTTTCTGCAAGTTATTGGGCAATACAGTTTTATCTATACCTCTAATGCTGAGTTTTTATGTGAATTCCAATTGATCTGAACCTGCAAAGCTGGGTTTGTGTGTTATTCTGTTGATCCATATCATCTATGCCATGTTTCCATACATCATTTATGTATTCCTGCAAATTTCACATAAAACATCGCAATACAGACATAATGAATTATAAATAGGCTTACAGTACACATAACATCATAAAAATGTTTAAATGTTAAATATTGAAAAAGAAAAAAAATATGTGCGAATCAGGTAGTAATTTTGGTCAGACTACCAATCCAGAGATTTGAGTTCTAAGATACTGTTGCCATGAATTCAGTATTCAGTATTGACATGTGGTTTTTCTATCTCTTCAAGCAGAATGTTAAGTTTTCTTTTGAGGGAACTAGGGAATTGCGTTATTAAAATATCAATCAGATGGATTAATGCTTTATCTACAGCATACCATCTAAAAGGCTTATAAATGTGTTATGTGTTTAAGATTACAACTGATCCAACAACAGATACATCCAAACACATATCAATGGAATCACAATAAGTATTCGGATATATCTCCTGAAGGCTAATGTGTTTTCTAGCTACAATAACTACACTTATCCCGGTGATTGGGTATATGGATACACTTATGAAATATGCACCGATAAACCCACCCACTGGCTTATTAAGTAAAACAATCCCTGTTCTATCTCTTCTAACTTTTAAGGTTTGAACTGAAAACTTTCGCTTCTTCCAGAATGCAACAGAATATTTTGGAAACAACAACAGGATATCAAAGAATCCACAATGCGGCTATGATAAAACAATACAAACTTTTACTAGAACGTTACACACATAAAACAATACAAATAACAGTACAATAACAATAATCCCCACATTAATTGACACACTTACAACAAATATATATATAAGTTCCTATTTACAATATTCAAACATGCATGCTCATAGTTACCTTCCCTGAGAGCTCCAGGTTAGTGATGTTCCTTTGTCTCTTTACTTTCTCTCCTCCTCCTCTCCTCTCTACTTTCCCTACCTGTCCCTTGATATACTAGAGGGTCCCAATTGAGTCTACTGGGAGATCCCTGATTGGACCCTGTGGTTGCCGTAGTTACCCTTTGAAGTTATTCCCTTTGGCCAACACCACACCCTGGGGTCTTTACAATCATGGGGCAGTAAAACCCAAAGATCTCCTGACCTGATTATGGACATGACAATCTATTTCATGCGAAAACCTGTCTTTCTTCCACACACCCTTCATCACCCATATCGGTGTTATCTAAACTAAGACAAAAGGTTTCCCAAATATTTATCATTCCCGGCCACCTCCCATGCATCTTGATTTAACCAGTATTAACAGAAACTGTGATTTATATATATATATATACACATACATACCTACATATGCATATCTACACACATGTACATCCATACACCCGCATACACATGTCCATATACATATTTATTCACACAACTGCTTATAGTGTAACAGTCGCCCCCTTGTGACCATTCAACTTGATGCATGGTCACACATTAGACAATAATTGTTTCTGCCTAAATTCAATTAACATTTGCATCTTCTGTCTTTGGATTTTAAAAACCTTGTTTAAATAGATGACCATACCGATTACCACCATTAACACAACCACTTGTCCTATTAGCAGTCCTCGCAAACCAACTTCCATCCAAGTATTTGTTAAAACCAAGCTCACATCACCATCATGTAACAATTCATTCAACTAACAATTTCACTGTCACGCGCGCCGCTGTACCTACCTCTGACGCCAGGGCTGCCTCGCCTGGTCCCGACTCCTCCGTTGCTGCGGTTCCCGCCGTGCGC
>VKOC01048902.1:0-12004 GCA_009364415.1 Spea multiplicata
TGAAGCCCAAACGTTCTTCAAGACTGGACGCTTTCCGAGTCGTCTCTTCCAGGTGACGAGACATCGCCACATTCTCCTTGAGAAGCTGGTTCATAATCGCCTGCAGCCTTCTGATTTCCGGAGACGAGCCGTGGCCGTTTTCTTCGTGACGGTGCGAGTCCACTGGAGATGTTCTCTCTGGTGACATCCGAGATCTTCCATTGCTGGTCTCTTGGCCTCTGTTAAGGCGTCTCGGTGACTCTTTTCTGTGCCGTCTCTTGTCCTCTCGGTTCCCTGCCCTTATCTGCTCTTCTAGAGCCGAGACTCGCTCTGTTATTCGGGACAGGGAGCGTCTGTCTTCCTCCTCCATCTTCAGCAACGAATGACTGATGTTGCCAACAACACGTAAAATGTTCATGGAGAGAAGGGCTTCATGATCCTTTCTGGGAGAACGTTTAGATCTTTGAGCTCCCAACAAAATTATAATAAAAAGCACAATATTGGTGCCGAGGCATCCAAAAATGATAAGACTGAGGAGATCCATATCCATCATCTTATCTTCGCCTGCTCTGCTGAGCAATGAGTGGTTTAACAGTGTTTGCTTGTATTTATGCCCTTGGCCACTGATGACATCAAAACAAAACTGGGCGGGGCAGCTTCATGATAACATAAACAAAACTGGGCGGGGCAGCAGAAACAAAACTGGGCGGGGCAGCCCTTTGACATCAGAAACAAAACTGGGCGGGGCAACTTTTTAGTATGTGGGCGGGGCAGCTTCATGAAGACAACAGAAACAAAACAGGACAGGGCAGCTTTATGAGCTCAGAAGTGAATGCACTTGAAATTGAGGACTTTTATTTTTAACCTTTCTAAACATTCTAATTAGGATTTAAACGTTTAACATAAATAATAGAGACCGTGCCAAACGTATAACAACTGAGCGAAATACGTTGGACGCATAGGAACGGGTTAATTATTAATTCCTGGAGGGTAATTTTCTCTCCTGTACCCGCATTCCCAAACGACAACCCACAAAGTTTCAAAAATATTATATTTATCACTGATTATTATAATTCTCAAAAACCTCAGAATCCGGCCCCCGCATTAATACTATATACGGCCTCTTTGTACTTTCTTTCTGCGATTTCTTCTTCTTTCCCCCTTAAGAGACCTTAAGAATTTGCCCCATTACACTGAAAATCACCCCAGAGTCTGCCGCGATGAGATTGAAGTATTTCCACGCGTATCACGTTATCTATACACAGAATAATTATTTGAAAAGAAATGTCAGGATCCGTACATTTTATTTATAAGAGAGCTTTATTGGCCACATAGTACATAAGGCTCAACCTTTCTGCCCAACCTTCCTACCAAAAGAAGGCGAAAAAAACCCCTGATTAAGCTGCTTCCAATTCTGCCATCAGGGGAAAAAATTCCTTCTTGACTCCAAACGGCAATCGGATTTCTCCTTGGATCCGGAAGCTCTTTGATGCAGAAGTTGGTGGTTTTGATGGATTCAAGCTGTTTAGATGTTAAGCGCCACATATTTAGGATGGATATCATGACTGAAAGGGTCTTCCAATAAACCAGGGGACGGAGATGTGTAAAATGAAGAAAAAATGAATAATAGTGCAGGGTGTCTTATGGAACCAACGTGAATAATTATAAGAAGAAGAATATAAGATAAATAAAGCTCTGCTGTAACAGCGAGGGCGGTGTGACCCCCGCCGGTGAGCGCTCTCGTAGATGAGTCTCCTTCTGATCGTATACCCAGGTCCCAGGTCCCGGAATTCTACTGAAGTGTATTTTATTAAATAATTATATAAAGGTCGCTAAATCCTCAGCAGCATGGATGGTATTTTCCACACCAACAAAATAGCTACAGAGAGAAAAAAGAGGATAAAAGAGAAAATAGCTACAGAGAGAAAAAAGAGGATAAAAGAGAAAATAGCTACAGAGAGAAAAAAGAGGATAAAAGAGAAAATAGCCACAGAGAGAAAAAAAGAGGATAAAAGTCAAGATAAGAATGAAGAACAACTTCAAGATACCAAAATATACATTAATTAACCTAACCGCATTTTTAGAGAGAAGAAAAACAGCCAGAGTTTGAATAAAAAAGAATCGACCTAAATAGACATTAACTATCCATCCATCCCAGTGATATCTTTCCTACCCCAAATACACAAAAACAACAAATCACCACCAGGCCGGCCAATCGTGTCTGGAAACCCAATGACATCCCAGTTACGGCCGATCCTAATCCACCGGCATTCCTCGGGTTCCATTTTTAGATTTAGAAATTTACATTGAAGAAAACATTGAAAACACGTTTTAAAAAACGATAGTATCCAAAAAACCAATTAACCAGACTGAGGAGGAATCGTACAGAAACCACTGTCTATAACCAACAAGCAAACTGTCTTAAAATGACTGGGAAAATATATTGAGAATAATAGAGATCCTAAAATAACGCCTATCAAACACTGAAATAGAGAAGATCTCATAAAGAAGAAACAAACCCTACAAAAAAGATACCAACTACAACAACAAAAGCAAAGCCGTTAAAAAACGAAAACAAAAACATCGGGATATCTTATGAAACAATAAAAAAGATTATGCCAACTAAATGATACTAGACAACAAGATGCTCCGATACAAACGTTTCCTAGCAAAAAGATAAAGTTACATTGCGTGCAAAACCACCGACAAAACCACTAATAAAGTAAAAAGATTTAAATCAACGAAATAAAGAGTATAAATAAAACATTTCATCGCATGCAATACAACAAATGCAGACTGTAAGCACTACGGAATATAAAACAATAATAATAATTAATAATTATGTCACTTATCTTGAAAATACCACCCATGCTGATGAGAACTGAGCAACCATTATTAGCTTATTATATCTCTGACGTTATTGACTATGAAACCTGTGTCCCAAGCATTCAATCAGAAGAAGCCTCACCCGCAAGTGCGCCCACAGGCAGGGGTTACACTGCCCACGCCGCTACAACACAGCTGTATTTATCTTATATTTATCTTATATTCTTCTCCTTCTTCTTCTTCTTCCTCTTCTCCTTCTTCTTATAATTACTCGCGTTGGTTCCATAAGTCACACTGCACTATTTTTTGTTGTCTTCATTTTTCACATCTCCGTCCCCTGGTTATATTGGAGAAGACCCTCACTATCATCACCCTTAGGTGCGACCGCCACATCCATCCTAATGACTCTCTGAGTCCTCTGTTCCGGCGCCGGGACAGCTCTACGTTCTCCTTGAGAAGCCGGTTCATATTTGCCTGCAGTCTTCTTATTTCCGGAGACGAGCCATGGCCATTTTCTTCGGCACGAGTCCACTCGAGATGTTCTGTCCGTTACTGGTCTCTTGGCCCCTGTTAGGGCGTCTCGGTGACTCTTTTCTGTGCCGTCTCTCAAGTTCAAGGTTCATATTTGCCTGCAGTCTTCTCATTTCCGGAGACGAGCCGTGGCCATTTTCTTCGGCACGAGTCCACTCGAGATGTTCTGTCCGTTACTGGTCTCTTGGCCCCTGTTAGGGCGTCTCGGTGACTCTTTTCTGTGCCGTCTCTCAAGTTCAAGTTCTTTTCAGGGAGGGCGTTTAGAGGTTTGAGCTCCCAGCAAATTTATAAAAAAATAATTTATAAAAAAATAATTTATAATGGTGCCGAGGCATCCAAAAATAGTACTGAGGAGCTCCACATCTGTGATGTTGTCTTCGCCTGCTCCCCTGAACAATGAGTGGTTGAAGAGTAGTTGCTTGTATTTATAGCCTTGGCTACGGATGACATCACAAACAAAAGTGGGCGGGGCAACTTTATGACATCACAAGCAAAAGTGGGCGGGGCCGCTTTATGACATCACAAACTAAACTAGACGGGGCTGGTTTCCCAGTGATTAGGCAGGACAACCTTATGACAAAACTGGGCGGGCAGCTTTATGACATCACAAGCAAAAGTGGGCGGGGCCGCTTTATGACATCACAAACTAAACTAGACGGGGCTGGTTTCCCAGTGATTAGGCAGGACAACCTTATGACAAAACTGGGCGGGGCAGCTTTATGACATCACAAGCTAAACTGGGCGGGGCAACTTTTTGCATGAGTAGGAGGGGCAGCTTCACGATGACATCAGAAACAAAACTGGGCGGGGCAGCTTTATGAGCTCAGAAGTGAACGCACTTGAAATTCAGGACTTTTATTTTTAATCTTTATAAACATTCTAATTAGGATTTAAACGTTAAACATAAATAATAGAATAACTGAGCGAAATACGTTGGACGCACAGGGACGGGTTCTAGAATATTCTGGGACTACCAGGAATAATATTGAGCAAATTAGCTGATAAGAACCATTGCTCAGTCTTTTTGTCACAATCTGATTATCGCTCAATCTTTTCTTTTTACATATTTTAATTAATATAATTTCAAAGATTTTATTAATTCGAGAAAAATAATGCTTTCTGTACCCTGCAGCCAATCCACAGAATTCCAACCTAAAATATTATATTTATCACTGAATATAATTATCGAAAACCCCAGAATCCGGCCCCCGCGTTAATACTATATACGGGACTCTTTGTACTTTCTTTCTGCAATTTCTTCTTCTTTCCCCCTTAAGAGACCTTAAGAATTTGCCCCATTATACTGAAAATCACCCCAGAGTCTGTCGCGATGAGATTGAAGTATTTCCACGCGCGTTATCTATACACAGAATAATTATTTGCAAAGAAATCTCAGGATCCGTACATTCTATTTATAATCAAACTTTATTGTCCACATAGTTCATAAGGTTGAAGAAAAGACCGAAGTCCATCAAGTCCAACCTTCCTACTCCTGACCCAAAAGAAGGCAAAAAAACCCCTGATTAATCTGATTTCAGTTCTGTCATCAGGGGAAAAAATCCTTCTTGACTCCAAAAGTCAATCGGATTTCTCCTTGGATCCGGAAGCTCTTTGATGGAAGGTCGGTGGTTTGGATCGATTGAAGCTGTTTAGGTGTTAAGCGCCGCATAGCTGGGAACTGCTGACGCGCTTCAGTTGGTGACGGGAAGCGGCAGAAGGAACGTCTCGTGAGGCGGTCTAACGATGGCACTCATATTCCAGACGTTGTTCCTTTGCCCGAGCCAGGCTGTCACGGAGAGACTCGGATCTGTATGATGGATCTCAGATCACGAGAACCTCGGAGTTAAGGAAAAATCAACAAGCGTCTCTGAACTGCTGCTTCTGGCCGAGGATTCAAAGTCAGAAGGGTTTTCCATCACGGCTCCAGCGTCCCTTTTCTTGAAGCCCAAACGTTCTTCAAGACTGGAGGCTTTCCGAGTCGTCTCTTCCAGGTGACGAGACATCGCCACATTCTCCTTGAGAAGCTGGTTCATAATCCCCTGCAGCCTTCTGATTTCCGGAGACGAGCCGTGGCCGTTTTCTTCGTGACGGTGCGAGTCCACTGGAGATGTTCTCTCTGGTGACATCCGAGATCTTCCATTGCTGGTCTCTTGGCCTCTGTTAAGGCGTCTCGGTGACTCTTTTCTGTGCCGTCTCTTGTCCTCTCGGTTCCCTGCCCTTATCTGCTCTTCTAGAGCCGAGACTCGCTCTGTTATTCGGGACAGGGAGCGTCTGTCTTCCTCCTCCATCTTCAGCAACGAATGACTGATGTTGCCAACAACACGTAAAATGTTCATGGAGAGAAGGGCTTCGTGATCCTTTCTGGGAGAACGTTTAGATCTTTGAGCTCCCAACAAAATTATAATAAAAAGCACAATATTGGTGCCGAGGCATCCAAAAATGATAAGACTGAGGAGATCCATATCTATCATCTTATCTTCGCCTGCTCTGCTGAGCAATGAGTGGTTTAACAGTGTTTGCTTGTATTTATGCCCTTGGCCACTGATGACATCACAAACAAAACTGGGCGGGGCAGCTTTTTGACATCACAAACAAAACCGGACGAAGCAGGTTTCCCAGTGGTTAGGCAGGACAGCCTTATGACAAAACTGGGCGGGGCAGCTTTATTACGACATCACAAATGAAAGTGGGCGGAGCTGCTTCCTGACTGAGTGGGCGGAGAATAATCACATCCACTGATTGCACTCACAGCTTTTGACCTTCTCAATGGGAAAAATTCAAACTTTTAACATAAATGACAGCAGCGATGCGAGTGCCCCCCCCATCATCTATCTTTTCTCTGTGAATACCGTTAAAGCTGTTTAATTTTTTTAAGATTATTAGATTTCTGTCATTAAAAGTTAATTATTAATTCCTGGAGGGTAATTTTCTCTCCTGTACCCGCATTCCCAAACGACAACCCACAAAGTTTCAAAAATATTATATGTGTCACTGATTATTATAATTCTCAAAAACCTCAGAATCCGGCCCCCGCATTAATACTATATACGGCCTCTTTGTACTTTCTTTCTGCGATTTCTTCTTCTTTCCCCCTTAAGAGACCTTAAGAATTTGCCCCATTACACTGAAAATCACCCCAGAGTCTGCCGCGATGAGATTGAAGTATTTCCACGCGTATCACGTTATCTATACACAGAATAATTATTTGAAAAGAAATGTCAGGATCCGTACATTTTATTTATAAGAGAGCTTTATTGGCCACATAGTACATAAGGCTCAACCTTTCTGCCCAACCTTCCTACCAAAAGAAGGCGAAAAAAACCCCTGATTAAGCTGCTTCCAATTCTGCCATCAGGGGAAAAAATTCCTTCTTGACTCCAAACGGCAATCGGATTTCTCCTTGGATCCGGAAGCTCTTTGATGCAGAAGTTGGTGGTTTTGATGGATTCAAGCTGTTTAGATGTTAAGCGCCACATATTTAGGATGGATATCATGACTGAAAGGGTCTTCCAATAAACCAGGGGACGGAGATGTGTAAAATGAAGAAAAAATGAATAATAGCGCAGGGTGTCTTATGGAACCAACGTGAATAATTATAAGAAGAAGAATATAAGATAAATAAAGCTCTGCTGTAACAGCGAGGGCGGTGTGACCCCCGCCGGTGAGCGCTCTCGTAGATGAGTCTCCTTCTGATCGTATACCCAGGTCCCAGGTCCCGGAATTCTACTGAAGTGTATTTTATTAAATAATTATATAAAGGTCGCTAAATCCTCAGCAGCATGGATGGTATTTTCCACACCAACAAAATAGCTACAGAGAGAAAAAAGAGGATAAAAGAGAAAATAGCTACAGAGAGAAAAAAGAGGATAAAAGAGAAAATAGCTACAGAGAGAAAAAAGAGGATAAAAGAGAAAATAGCCACAGAGAGAAAAAAAGAGGATAAAAGTCAAGATAAGAATGAAGAACAACTTCAAGATACCAAAATATACATTAATTAACCTAACCGCATTTTTAGAGAGAAGAAAAACAGCCAGAGTTTGAATAAAAAAGAATCGACCTAAATAGACATTAACTATCCATCCATCCCAGTGATATCTTTCCTACCCCAAATACACAAAAACAACAAATCACCACCAGGCCGG
Source organism: Spea multiplicata (assembly GCA_009364415.1). NCBI lineage: Eukaryota > Metazoa > Chordata > Amphibia > Anura > Pelobatidae > Spea > Spea multiplicata. Next base: position 7,479 of record VKOC01048902.1, read on the forward strand.
CCAATCGTGTCTGGAAACCCAATGACATCCCAGTTACGGCCGATCCTAATCCACCGGCATTCCTCGGGTTCCATTTTTAGATTTAGAAATTTACATTGAAGAAAACATTGAAAACACGTTTTAAAAAACGATAGTATCCAAAAAACCAATTAACCAGACTGAGGAGGAATCGTACAGATACCACTGTCTATAACCAACAAGCAAACTGTCTTAAAATGACTGGGAAAATATATTGAGAATAATAGAGATCCTAAAATAACGCCTATCAAACACTGAAATAGAGAAGATCTCATAAAGAAGAAACAAACCCTACAAAAAAGATACCAACTACAACAACAAAAGCAAAGCCGTTAAAAAACGAAAACAAAAACATCGGGATATCTTATGAAACAATAAAAAAGATTATGCCAACTAAATGATACTAGACAACAAGATGCTCCGATACAAACGTTTCCTAGCAAAAAGATAAAGTTACATTGCGTGCAAAACCACCGACAAAACCACTAATAAAGTAAAAAGATTTAAATCAACGAAATAAAGAGTATAAATAAAACATTTCATCGCATGCAATACAACAAATGCAGACTGTAAGCACTACGGAATATAAAACAATAATAATAATTAATAATTATGTCACTTATCTTGAAAATACCACCCATGCTGATGAGAACTGAGCAACCATTATTAGCTTATTATATCTCTGACGTTATTGACTATGAAACCTGTGTCCCAAGCATTCAATCAGAAGAAGCCTCACCCGCAAGTGCGCCCACAGGCAGGGGTTACACTGCCCACGCCGCTACAACACAGCTGTATTTATCTTATATTTATCTTATATTCTTCTCCTTCTTCTTCTTCTTCCTCTTCTCCTTCTTCTTATAATTACTCGCGTTGGTTCCATAAGTCACACTGCACTATTTTTTGTTGTCTTCATTTTTCACATCTCCGTCCCCTGGTTATATTGGAGAAGACCCTCACTATCATCACCCTTAGGTGCGACCGCCACATCCATCCTAATGACTCTCTGAGTCCTCTGTTCCGGCGCCGGGACAGCTCTACGTTCTCCTTGAGAAGCCGGTTCATATTTGCCTGCAGTCTTCTTATTTCCGGAGACGAGCCATGGCCATTTTCTTCGGCACGAGTCCACTCGAGATGTTCTGTCCGTTACTGGTCTCTTGGCCCCTGTTAGGGCGTCTCGGTGACTCTTTTCTGTGCCGTCTCTCAAGTTCAAGGTTCATATTTGCCTGCAGTCTTCTCATTTCCGGAGACGAGCCGTGGCCATTTTCTTCGGCACGAGTCCACTCGAGATGTTCTGTCCGTTACTGGTCTCTTGGCCCCTGTTAGGGCGTCTCGGTGACTCTTTTCTGTGCCGTCTCTCAAGTTCAAGTTCTTTTCAGGGAGGGCGTTTAGAGGTTTGAGCTCCCAGCAAATTTATAAAAAAATAATTTATAAAAAAATAATTTATAATGGTGCCGAGGCATCCAAAAATAGTACTGAGGAGCTCCACATCTGTGATGTTGTCTTCGCCTGCTCCCCTGAACAATGAGTGGTTGAAGAGTAGTTGCTTGTATTTATAGCCTTGGCTACGGATGACATCACAAACAAAAGTGGGCGGGGCAACTTTATGACATCACAAGCAAAAGTGGGCGGGGCCGCTTTATGACATCACAAACTAAACTAGACGGGGCTGGTTTCCCAGTGATTAGGCAGGACAACCTTATGACAAAAGTGGGCGGGGCCGCTTTATGACATCACAAACTAAACTAGACGGGGCTGGTTTCCCAGTGATTAGGCAGGACAACCTTATGACAAAACTGGGCGGGGCAGCTTTATGACATCACAAGCTAAACTGGGCGGGGCAACTTTTTGCATGAGTAGGAGGGGCAGCTTCACGATGACATCAGAAACAAAACTGGGCGGGGCAGCTTTATGAGCTCAGAAGTGAACGCACTTGAAATTCAGGACTTTTATTTTTAATCTTTATAAACATTCTAATTAGGATTTAAACGTTAAACATAAATAATAGAATAACTGAGCGAAATACGTTGGACGCACAGGGACGGGTTCTAGAATATTCTGGGACTACCAGGAATAATATTGAGCAAATTAGCTGATAAGAACCATTGCTCAGTCTTTTTGTCACAATCTGATTATCGCTCAATCTTTTCTTTTTACATATTTTAATTAATATAATTTCAAAGATTTTATTAATTCGAGAAAAATAATGCTTTCTGTACCCTGCAGCCAATCCACAGAATTCCAACCTAAAATATTATATTTATCACTGAATATAATTATCAAAAACCCCAGAATCCGGCCCCCGCATTAATAATTTATACGGCCTCTTTGTACTTTCTTTCTGCGATTTCCTCGTCTCTCTCCTCGTTTTTCATTCTATTTATTTACTATTAAATGTATCGTTTTTTATTATTTTTATTGGTCTATAAAGCGCCATCATATACCCCAGCTCTGTACAATGAGTAATCCGGACATAACAAGTAGCGCATCACAGAGACGAGAAGGTGAGCCGGTCCCTCGTACAAAGGAGCTTACAATCTAGAAGAACAATCTTTAGCAAACAATCCAACAACACCAACTGTACAGAACAAAATAATAAAAATATAACCGTAGAGAATGATATCGCTGCTTCTTAATTAAATTTATGGTAAAAATACAAATAAGCTATTTATACAAAGTAACAGAATCTGGCGGCAGATAAGACCCGCTCGGCCCGTCCGGTTTGCAGATTTTTTTCCTGCTTTAAAAACCTTGAAATCATATTTTATGCCGCAATGAGATTGAAGTATTTTGACGCGTTTCACGTTATCTATACGCAGAAACCCAGTATTTGTGCAGAATAATTATTTGCAAAGAAATCTCAGGATCCGTACATTCTATTTATAACCAAACTTTATTGTCCACATAGTTCATAAGGTTGAAGAAAAGACCGAAGTCCATCAAGTTCAACCTCTCTGCCCAACCTTCCTACTCCTGACCCAAAAGAAGGCAAAAAAACCCCTGATTAATCTGCTTTCAGTTCTGTTATCAGGGGAAAAAATCCTTCTTGACTCCAAACGGCAATCGGATTTCTCCTTGGATCCGGAAGCTCTTTGATGGAAGGTTGGTGGTTTTGATCGATTGAAGCTGTTTAGGTGTTAAGCGCCGCATAGCTGGGAACTGCTGACGCGCTTCAGTTGGTGACGGGAAGCGGCAGAAGGAACGTCTCGTGATGCGGTCTAAGGATGGCACTCATATTCCAGACGTTGTTCCTTTGCCGGAGCCAGGCTGTCACGGAGAGACTCGGATCTGTATGATGGATCTCAGATCACGAGAACCTCGGAGTTAAGGAAAAATCAACAAGCGTCTCTGAACTGCTGCTTCTGGCCGAGGATTCAAAGTCAGAAGGGTTTTCCATCACGGCTCCAGCGTCCCTTTTCTTGAAGCCCAAACGTTCTTCAAGACTGGACGCTTTCCGAGTCGTCTCTTCCAGGTGACGAGACATCGCCACATTCTCCTTGAGAAGCTGGTTCATAATCGCCTGCAGCCTTCTGATTTCCGGAGACGAGCCGTGGCCGTTTTCTTCGTGACGGTGCGAGTCCACTGGAGATGTTCTCTCTGGTGACATCCGAGAGCGTCCATGGCTGGTCTCTTGGCCTCTGTTAAGGCGTCTCGGTGACTCTTTTCTGTGCCGTCTCTTGTCCTCTCGGTTCCCTGCCCTTATCTGCTCTTCTAGAGCCGAGACTCGCTCTGTTATTCGGGACAGGGAGCGTCTGTCTTCCTCCTCCATCTTCAGCAACGAATGACTGATGTTGCCAACAACACGTAAAATGTTCATGGAGAGAAGGGCTTCGTGATCCTTTCTGGGAGAACGTTTAGATCTTTGAGCTCCCAACAAAATTATAATAAAAAGCACAATATTGGTGCCGAGGCATCCAAAAATGATAAGACTGAGGAGATCCATATCCATCATCTTATCTTCGCCTGCTCTGCTGAGCAATGAGTGGTTTAACAGTGTTTGCTTGTATTTATGCCCTTGGCCACTGATGACATCACAAACAAAACTGGGCGGGGCAGCTTTTTGACATCACAAACAAAACCGGACGAAGCAGGTTTCCCAGTGGTTAGGCAGGACAGCCTTATGACAAAACTGGGCGGGGCAGCTTTATTACGACATCACAAATGAAAGTGGGCGGAGCTGCTTCCTGACTGAGTGGGCGGAGAATAATCACATCCACTGATTGCACTCACAGCTTTTGACCTTCTCAATGGGAAAAATTCAAACTTTTAACATAAATGACAGCAGCGATGCGAGTGCCCCCCCCATCATCTATCTTTTCTCTGTGAATACCGTTAAAGCTGTTTAATTTTTTTAAGATTATTAGATTTCTGTCATTAAAAGTTAATTATTAATTCCTGGAGGGTAATTTTCTCTCCTGTACCCGCATTCCCAAACGACAACCCACAAAGTTTCAAAAATATTATATATATCACTGATTATTATAATTCTCAAAAACCTCAGAATCCGG
>VKOC01048907.1:0-13077 GCA_009364415.1 Spea multiplicata
CAGGACCCTCACTCACGAGTTTCTCCAATACGTAGGACCCTTACTCACGATTTTCTCCAATACGCAGGACCCTCACTCACGAGTTTCTCCAATAAACCGGCCTGTAGAAACTCAGAATTACCCTAGAAGAAGCCAAAGTACGGCCGAATTGAGATTCATCCTGTAATTAAATCAGTGAGCTTTCCATTGGGAACAATATATGATGTGTTAACTCTCGGTGTGCCAGTGCTTTTTGCCACTTGAAGGGTCAATAAGGTCACAATGATGACAAGACAAATTGCCGGGCGGAGGATGTCCACCTTTCTCTATATTTACGTGTATCAGTGATATTATCTGATATTATCGCACATCCTCAAACCAGAAAGTGATAAAAAGTTGATGGGGAGTCCCAAAAAAACATCCAACCAAAAATATATATACTTTTCTGGCCGTATGCATAAAAAAAAAGGGAATTTGAGACGTTTTCTTCTGTTCTAGAAGATATTTCAAAAGTCACGCGTCAGGATTTTTCTTTAAGTGGCCTTTGGAAACATTAATAGATATTTCTACGCAGAAACCTAATGGACACAACATTGTTTCCATTAAAATTATCAAAGGAAAGATCTGGAGGCAGGCTGTCAGTGTTATAGATTCCGAGGAAGAGTGACATAGCCCATCTGTTTCTATAATGTGTGGCAAACGTAATTACTCGTAGAGCCGTAAGCCGCTTACGATGTCATTTGTACAACGCAGTCTTTGGTGTATGATACCCGGGGAGTTATTCTCAAGTACTATTTATTGAGGTGCATTACAGTTTATTACCTCTCCGAATGGGCTACACACTGAGATTGGCTGCCAGCTTTTAGACCACAAATCAGGCTTTAGATAACCCTCATCTTTCCTCTGTGTGCAAATAGATCCGATGATATCTAAGGCAATGAAATCTACAATCCCACTCGGTGAGGTCAACGTGGGGTATCCATAAAGACCTCAGAGCTCATGCAAACTCAAGCAGAACTGTCCGTCATCCACCATCCTCTTTGCAAAGTGCATAACTGCTGCAGATCCAGAGAAACCCAACTTGTAGTCCACTGCCGCCATCAACATCTTAGCTTCCAAAGCAGATCTGCAGCAGCTGTAGGGTTTGTCTGGTATATCATTACAAACTCAACAGCCAGCAGGATGCTTTAGAACCCAACATGTATGCGGTAGAACAATAGGAACCTTTAAGAACCCAAACTTGTAGCCCACTGCTGCCATCAACCTCTTAGCTTCCAAAGCAGATCTGCAGCAGCTGTAGGCTCGGCGGACCACCGGGTATATGGACTTTCCGCGGCACTGAGTATGCACAGGCAGCAGGTACCCGCACAGGCATGGACAGCAGGTACCCGCACGGTGACGGGCAGCAAGTCTTTATAATATAAACACGCAGATCTACAGATATCAAGTTATAATATAAAGACGCAGATATAAAGTTATAATATGAAGACACAGATATAAAGTTATAATATAAAGACGCAGTTCTGCAGATATAAAGTTATAATATAAAGACGCAGTTCTGCAGATATAAAGTTATAATATAAAGACGCAGATCTGCAGATATAAGGTTACGATATAAAGAGCCAAATCCAGTGAAAGTAACGCGTGGCCGAGCCAACTACCGACAGCCATTAATATCATATTTGTTGCACAAAGTCAGAATTATCCGGGCAATTAAACACGGAACGTCAAGAACACGGCAGAGAACCAAGGGGCATCTAGGGGCGCGCGGGAGGCTTTAAATAACACATAGCACATAAAAATAGCAGACGGCATTATTACTATTATTATTATTATTACTTATATACACAATATATACAACGTATCAGCACCAAGAACTTGGAACGATCAGCTTTAAACACATGAGAGGGTAACCGGCACGCCGCAGCCCAGCGAGCGAATCAAACCCCAGAACAAGGACATAAACTCTGCACAAAGAGTAAACAGCGCTACAATATTAACCCTCTGTGTGCCACAGCGGCGTGCGGCCCATCGCAAGGCAAACACAATCGTATTGTTAAAGACATATAAGCGAGCGGCAAACATCTCAGATGCTACATCACAACAGCATAAAACAAAGGATTTAACCCTTTCGGCCCAGTATGTATTTTAAAAAAACAACTATTTATTGATAAATAAAACCACATGCTTGTCTTGTAAACAAGCCACTCACAGGCCCTCCATGTCCTTACTGTAACAGTTCAGCCGGAGTCCAAACAATCCCTCCATGGGGTAGATTTTGGTGTAATAATCCAGACCCCAGAGCTCCGCCGATCTACAACCAATATTATATTCCAGGGCCTTGGCCTGCTGCTTGATTGAGCAGATAATTCCCCACTTCACCCCAAACAGGCTCTTCGGGGGGCAGAAAGCTGACAGCATCCCCCCACGCAAACTTGTGGGGTCTTTTGGGTTTCCATTTCCCAATAGTAAAAGTGGATTAGGCGGCAACATCAACGCAGCTCTTTGGAAATCACTGAACAGCCCAGCAGTCCTGACCCAGGTGGATCAATCAGGGCCGCCCTCTACCTGCAAGATCCACCTCCATTCCTACCAGGAGATCCCGACAGCCTGCGGGGATCAGACCTAGCAGTAACAATACGTGAATAAACCGTGATATTCGTCGGAGGAGCCAGGAGCTGTAACAGGGCATCTACTGCGCGTAGAGGGGTAATTATTATGTGAATGATGTATAACGAATATCAGCACTTTATGCTATAAGATTGGACTATAGTATGTGCTATACAAAGTTTCAGACATGACGTCTGTTCATCCTCACCCCAGCTTCTGGGGGTACTGGAAAATTAATGGGGTTCATTGTCAACCAACATATTCAATGATGCAACCTTTTTCTTAAATAAATGATTGTATCGATAACAATAGTAATAATATTAATAACAATAATAGCAATACTAATAATAATAATCATAAAATATAACAATACTAATAGTAATAATATTAACAGTAGTAATAATATTATTAATAATAATAGTTATAATAATAAATATATTTTGGATAATTAGTTAGTTCAATTTGATTCCACCATTCAGATATCTATAAGATTGTATCTGCTTTTATGCTCTGTTAGACCCCAATGGGTATAGTGTCTTGAAATATAATATAGTCACCGCCAAATATATCCTTATTTTACCATGCTACCGCCACACATGTTTGTTTGCGTCCTTGAGAGTATGTGCTGTGATTGAATGTATTGTTTATGTAGTATGATTTATATATGTCTTTTTTTCTATGGAACAAATAATCTATTATAGACCCATTTGATTGGGCTTGATTGATATACTGTATTATATTGTATTATACTGCTTAACTTTAAGCTAGGAAACGTAAATTTCGATATACTAACCAATTGTTACATATATTATTCATACTTTGTATGTCATTCGTATGTTTTTTGTCTTTTTCATTTTTATATTTTAAAATCAATAAATTATTGTTAAAAAAAAAAAATATATATTAATAATAGTTGCTGGAATGTATTAGGGATGTAACACTTTGTGTAATAATGTATCAACGGTCTCATTACTCGTGCTGCATTTTATAATAGCTGAATTGTTACAATTCTCCAAAAATGACAAGTTTTTTTATCTTTCACTTACATTATCTGCTGCCATGGCGCATGCTATTGCTGGTGGTCATGTGACATTTGGATGCGCCCCCCCCTTATGCTCAATGCTTGGTGGATGAGCTCAATAAATCACCCCAACACATGCATTTGTAGCTGACCACCGTGCAGTAAGATAAGTACTTTCATCCAAAGTAACCCTTACCCCCATTACCCCTTCACAGTAAGTGAAGTGCTTTTGTGTTAAAGAAGACGATACATTTCTCCGGCAGCACATCTCCTTGGATATATAATATATAATATCATTTTATTACTGTTTAATATGAGGTAAGCACATGCTTCATTCACAGCTACAGCTGAATCTTTGTGTTTAATCTGATTGTATATATAATAATATATAATATGATATAATAAAGGTTTAATATGAGGGAGGCACATGCTTCATCCACAGCTAGAGTGGAATCTTTGTGTTTAATGTAATTGGATGTATAATAATATATAATATATTATTACTGTTTAATATGAGGAAAGCTCTTACTTCATCCGCGGCTACAGCGGAATCTTTGTGTTTAATATAATTGGATATATAATATATAATAACGGCTTAATATGAGTGAAGCACATACTTCACCCGCGGCTACAGCGGAATCTTTGTATTTAGGCTTTTTATGCTAATTGTCCCATTTATGACAATCTCCAAGCTGCTAATGATACCTCCAGACTGAGAGGGTGGATGATTGCTCTGCTATACAAACGCGCAGACTGCAGAGTGTATCATGACCCTTGCACTGCCCATACCCAGGAGGTTCCCCATTTCCCAAACCCCAAATAAAAGACAGACACCAGCAGGATTGGATTTAGAAAAGGCCGAAACATTTATAACATCTTATAAATTGTAAAAAACACTTTAATAATAACTTCTGTATAAATACTATACAGTCTTCTGTACACCTGTGTACAAACAGCTGAGGGTTCCCAACCTAAACACAGATGGATTCAATGGACACAATGGATTCACACTACCCCATCCGCCGGATACCACAATCGCCCAAGCGACCGCGGGTCGGATAGGGGAGCTCCACCTTAACGCTTTGCTTAATCCTGTACAGGGAGGGCATTAACTCTAACCTCTAACCAAAACCATCAACTCGCCACTCCCGTTATCCTTCAAACTTCTCCAGGGAACTCCTCCGCAAAGAAAACTGATCCTGCAAAAAGAAAAGAGAGGGAAAGGGGGAAAGAAAAACACACAGCCAACACTGAAACACAGTCAAAAAACAAAAGGGAGGGAACTACTTGGCAGATATTTGGGGCGCTATATCTTTACATTTCCACTGTAAAAACACATCATATTATATCTTACAATATGATGTGTTTTTACAGTGGAAATGTAAAGATATAGCACCCCAAATATCTGCCAAGTAGTTCCCTCCCTTTTGTTTTTTGACAAAAGGGGGTGTGTGATAGGTGCAGTGTAACTGTATTGGTCCAATAGGGAATTTTTTTGTTTTAGTGGGCCCATGTCCCGCTTGGGACATTTTCAAAGCATAAAAGTATATGTTTTAACAGTAGATAAGTCAAGGTGTTCAACTAGGGTAATTATAACAGTTTTCAGGCTTGTTAGTGACAAGTTTAGGCCACTGACATTGATCAGGGAGACGATCAATAATTGGTAACTTAAAATGTCACCGACAAGTGATCAGGTAATAGTGTATTTTTGTTCCACAATTACACTAGTTGCCCCTCTTTCTTTCTAAGGTAGGGTCATGCCAGGGCTGCCATAATGATCAGATCACTCCTATCGGCCAGGAGTGATCTGATGATCATCAGCTGACTTACTAAACTCAGGTGAGTGCTGGGACACAATTGCCAGTCTATAGCTGCCTGTTTCAACTGAAAACGCTGGTTTTCTTGCAATCGTGTTTTCAGCCTACAGAATCACTGTGGGAGAGTGATCGCAGGCTCAGAGTGGCTGTGCTGGTCTTCCCAGACACCTGGGCAGACAGCAGCAGCACCCCCGCAATCACGATTGGGGTATGTGGGGGCGTTTTTTTGGGGATGACGTACCTGGTACGTCCCGGTCTGACGGTGACATGCGACCAGGAAGTACCAGGTATGTCCTGGTCTGGAAGTGGTTAAAGGGATAAGACACCTGACTTTTATGCCGCTATGTAAAAATTTTTGCTCCAAAAATGTAAGACAGAATACTTTTGTAAGCTGCGTGAGAGATACTGTAGGAACAAAGAGAAAGCAAGAATGGGTGGAACTGTACACCTTGCCTATTTCAAGTTGTAGTTGTAGCTTCGATTCTCCAGGCTAGGCTTAACTCCCTATTAACCCCAATAATGACACCACACACCATTGAATATGGATAAGAAAAGGCCACAGCCAATTTTATTTATTAGAGTCATTGTCACACCAAAACCTGAAATAATAAACATAGGTGCGTTAACAAGGACAATGACTCGAGACACAAACATGTAAATATATACAATAAACACGGCTATGCTCCATAGGCGCCCTATCCCTCGCATGACGCCAATTGCATCTCGGAATCATCTGAATGAGGGAATGAATGTGTGTGTGTGTGATAATGTGGATGTGTAAGTGGGGGCAAAGATGCCACAGAAAGGATGTTTTGGGGGGGCAAAGGTGCCACAGGCAGGCTGTTTTGGGGGGCAGCGACCATCACATAAATCAATACCAAAGTGAAACCGTCCGTGGAAGCCCTTCGGATGAGGGTGTCAGTGTGGCAGAGCCTATCTTGGTGTGTGTACGGACACAGAAAAGAACCCCAGCACTTCAATCAGCTTACAATCCTTAGGTTAATATTAATTATGTGTATGTACCATATAATTTTCCCCGGCGTGGATAACCACCACTGAGGGGAGAAACCCCTGTCGGAAATGGGATATATTTGGGGAAAAAGGGGATTCCAGGTGCCGACACCTTTGTCTAGGGGTTAATAACTTAAATCCAGGTAGCTCGAATAATCACAAGAAAATACTTCTTTGATAGGAAAATGGAGGGTTTAATGCTGTAATGAAGCCTATGAAAGGCTAACACACAGGGTTACATTGGGAATGAAGTACGTAAAGATTATGTAACTGCAGCAAGGATTGGAAGATTGTGTCCAAACTAAGAACATACGGGCTGTTCTTATAGGGTGGGATCAAAAGTACATTACTATTGGTTAACTAATATCAGAAGACAATGTTAACACTATTACACAACATACAATTTATAATCCTATAGATAAACTAATCTCAAAAGACAATACATACAATTTACAATCCTATAGATACAAACCTAGGGATACAACATCAAAAGACAATACCAACACTATACAATGTACAATACTATGACTGAACAAATTAAAAGACATTACTAACACTATCACACACTATTTACAAACAGACCGTACAGAATGTAATATACAATTTACAAAGTTGCCCTTTGATGTGGGCTTCGGGGGCTACATTTGCACTTAAATAAGTCTCCGTCTGTCCTTCCTGTGAGCATGTGAATTCAACTGGCCAAAAATTGTTTGGTTAGGTCAGATCACTTTAAGTCCTTTTACACCTATAATGACTGTAATTGATATTTTTCCAAGAATTCTTTTATAATGTTCCTAAGGTGTCTGACATGGTCTGCATGCTACCTCCACAACCCCAACCTCAAACACTCCATCCCACACCATGCCTCGCATTCCCAAACCACCTCACATGCACCAAGTCCATGGGGAAGCCCAGCTGCAGCCTGTTATGCCTAACTGTGGCTCTGTCTGGCCCAGTACACAAAAGAGTGGCCGAAGATCCAAACGATGAAACGAGGCCCTGCAAGGCAAAACAGAAAAAATATAACGAGCAAAGGAAAGAAACCAAACAAACCACAATCAACTCCCCAACCGCAACGGCCTGATAACATGCGAAAACAAGCCGACTCCCACCGACCAATTCTCCGGATGACTCCACCAACCCCAAACGTGCCGCCTCCGTAGACGCCCCGATCCGGAACGAATGCGTCCCAAATTCAGCCGACGCCAACCCAAGTTACCAAGCCCCAGCCTCATCAGACGCAAAAACCGAAACCGAGATACTGGTGAAAAATCCCAATGAACCAAGAATGACACCCCACCTGCCGGCCGAACACCCCAATAACGCCGCATGCACTGCAAAGGGCAAATGACATCCCCAGGCAAAGCATACAACCGTACCGGCTTGCCTTGTCCCAACACATCCGTCTTAAAAGACCTCAACCAGATAACCACAGATTCACCCTCGCACACGACATCCCGCAAAGCCAAACCACCTTGCACAGACTTAGTGGGACTAACCAATTTCGACATCCGAAAAGCACCAAAAAAAGGCCAAAGCAAAAGCCGCCTGAAACAAAAGCACCTCAAAACAAATACCCTGCAGCACCCCAAACAATCTACAAAGTCCCACAGAAACGCCACGTCCGGTCACCTACCGTATCGGCTTAGCCACGGCAGCATCCCGTCGCGGTTCACTGGCGTTCTCCCCTTTAGACCCAGACTGACCCGAGCCTACACCTGCCTCGGCACGCTTAAAGCACTTGGACAGACTGACTACCCCCACATCCGGAGCACTCATGCTCAAACCTGCACAAGGCACCGCACTTGCAACGGTTGACGTTAGCCAGCAGATCCCTTTCTTATGTGTGGCCAACGAAACTTCCATGGGAACCCCTGGCGCCCCCACAAAGGAAAGGCCAAAGCCTTCTGCGCCATCAATTTCAACCACAGTGGGAGGTCCATCTGGTCCCACCGCATACCAGGGTTCGACACCTGACAGAACTGCTTGTCATAACGCCACCACGCCCAACCCCCGTACACCCTATAGGCCTCCCACATGCCATCAACATAACAAAAGATCACTTATCAGGGGATTTCTCCCCGATAAAGCTCGCCAAAATACAAAATGCCCACAGCCAATTTCCGAAAGTTTTTGGAATGTTCCTCCACTTCTCCTTACTATCCCTTCTTTTCATCTTCTTTCGTGTCCAAAGACTCCTCCAGAGGAAGTAAAGAAAACTCCACATACTCCCCCTTCCATATATTCTCACCTCGGACCCCCCAATGGACCCGCTAAAGAGACATACGCTGTCTGCCACGCTGCACCTGGCACTGCATCAGACACCGCACAGGCCAATCACCCCTTATCACCCACAACCTTGCTGACCTCAACCTCAGCAGACGCCCCTGCACCCCCTACATCTTGCCCTACCTATGGGGTTGCCTCACCCACCAAACGCTCGCCAGCACCATCTGCCACCAGAGCCACTGGCTCCCACGTCTGCACTCCTCCACCAAAACCGGAAGCCTCTGCAACAAACCCTGAACTGACCCACTACCCACCGGCACACCAGGCAACAGGCTAATCAACTGCAATACACTCACCGACCGATCCCCTGGCTGCGCTGAACTGCTGGGCTGTAGAATCCTGCGCTGACGTCGAGGGAACCTGTGGAGCCGCCGCCTCAACAAAACCCCCCTCCCCGAGCCTGCACCCCCGTAGCCCTGTCCCAAGATAGCCGCTGACCCCCCCTCCCCCGACGCACAGGAGAACAACCCTGAACCATCTGAACATCCCGAACCGAACAATATGAACCCCCCCATCACGGGAAGAATGACACACCCACCGACTATGCCGGGAAGGGGAACGAGAACACCTAACCCGTCGAGAAGGCCCAGATGCGCCACCCACCCGACGAGAGTGAAGGAGAACCTCAGCCTCCAACACCCCACCAGACCGCACAGACCCGGGAGAACCACCCGCTAGCCTAGCACCCCTGGCCCCCACTAAATCAGCAGAACAACAAGACACACCACAAAGCTGCCAAGGCCCAAACGCACTACCCACAGGGGAAACAGACCCACCCACCTCCCCCTACAACAGCAGCGTACCGCCCAGCACCCCTTGCTGCCCCAGGTACATACAAGGCCACCCCTGATCCACTCCTCCCAGCATGTGCAGACCACAATGCAGGCTGCATCCGGCCGTCCATCCAGCTCCTCATCCTCCCTGCCTCCAGATCCAGGGACTCTGCTACACCGACACCTGATCCAGGCCTCTGCTAGGCCCCGGAGGCCTAGCACTACTGCTCCACCTGCAGCACCGGATGCTGAATCCTCAGTCTTGGGAGCGATCTGGCTCCCTGCCCGGGGTCCGGCCGGTGTCTCCACCACCTCCAGAACATCCCCCCGTCACCTGCCGTCTGGAAGCCGCTGTCCGCCGCGGACGCCGCTTCCGCCACTCCAAATCCCAGCCGTCGGGCCTCTCCTCCTCTCCAGAGCTCAACCAACACGGCGGACGAGTCCTTCCAGACCCTCAAACCAGCTCCAGCGCAGATCCCAGCTGCTCCCTCAGCCACGCAGATCCACGCTCCAACGCAGTCTTCTGCACGCTGGCGAGCAGCTAATCCATGTCCCGGTCAACTCACCAACCTGCAAAAGACAGCAGGGGTGGGGGGGCAGCAAAGCCAGAAAATAAAACCAAAAAGCCAGAAAGAGACAGACAGCTAAAGCCCAGCAGCGCACAGACAAGCAACCAAGTAAACTGAGCTCAGCAAAACAGCCACTTATATAATCTACCCCCAACTCCACCCCCAAATTCAAATGTATTCAATTAACACCTGCAGGTTTGCCTTAAAGGGTCGTTTTATATTATGTCCACAAGGTGGCGATATAATTGTATAGCCAGTTGCAAGTACACACGCATGTACACAAAATATGTTCTGCTAAGCTACTTATCTGTTGTTTGATGCTGTGGGCTGCAGGTATTTGGCGGCATAGAGCTGCCTTTAGGATTTCTGTGCTGAGGGCAATATATATTCATATTCAAAACTGGGTGGCTCTGTAATAGATTTTAATACACTATAAATGATCATCCCTGGTGAGCTTTTGGTGCAGGAAGATCCTGTCTGTATAATGTATAGTTAAATCTATGAGAAGTCTCCTAGCCTATTGAGTTATACATTATACAAGGCCAGCCCAAACTTTTTTATTGGAGAAAACTCTCGGGATTGGACCCTTCCTAATAAACAGTGAAACGCAGTTCTCCTTCCAGCTCTCTCTTTATTAAACAGAGAGTACCAGAGAGTATTTTGTTGATACTAAGAGACTAAAGGACACTTGAAATCTATATTTTTTTACATTGTGGAATTAGGAATAAGGATCCCGGGTGCTGAAGGTTTCCCCGTCATCCCTTTTGGGTATCCACATGTATAACACAGTAGAGATTTATGACCATAAACCAACCTCTTGGCAAAGAAAATTGGAGCCTTAAAAACATTATAGGAATGGTGTGTGTGTGTGTATGTTTGACTTCCAGAAAGGCCAAAAAAGTTATGCCTTCCCAAATCAAAAAGTTATTTCTGGCAACCGGTTAAATAGTGGCGAAGGGAGATGCGTTCAGCATATTAATCGTATGTAATTGTGCCACCTTCAGCTCCTTTGTAGGTAAAAGGCTCCTTTCTTTTAAACTAAATATCTACAAATAATTCTGCTAATTGGAAATTGGATGAGCCATTAGTTCTTTTAAAAAATAATGGAAAAATGTCAGAGTTGGCACGTAAAATGTGCTCAGGCTATAAAGTGAGCTTATAGCGCCGCCTTGTGGACATAACATAAAACGACCCTTAAAATCTGGAATGGTGCAGTTAACCCCAACTATATATAGTTACATTGTCACCATTATGGTAGTGGAGACAAGGAGAATAACATCAAACTATTGAATTTGAGTCATGGCAACTCAATGAGGGCGCGTTTATCTTCCAACCTGTTGTGTGACTTTCCTTTAAGGCAAACCTGCAGGTGTTAATTGAATGACAGCTGATGCCAATCAAAGTTTGGTTCCGCCCCCTGTTTGAAGGTTAAGCTTAGAATGTTCAGGCTCCCCGTGCAGACGATTACTTTGGCTCTGCCGCCCCACAAAAAACAGTAAGGAACACGTTTTGTAACAAACAACCACCGATAGTTTTAATTAGAGATTATTTATGTGCAAACCAGTACAGTAATATATTAAACACTGGTAACAGTGCAATGTTTGTAAGTAAACTTGGGCCTTCCACACTCCCTAGCATGCAATCACTCCCTCTGCTCCCACAACTCAAAATAAAATATTTTCCACACTGGATGGGTGAAGACTGTGAGAGTTAATGCAGTCTCCCCTCGTTCTGACCATACTGTGACTTTGGGAGGTCCTCTCCCCTGTAATCATCCCCAGAGCCCCTTTGTCCCCTCATTCACTAAGCTGCACCTCTCTTTTTCCTCCCTCCTTACAGTTCAGGGATAGCTCAAATAAACATTGCTGTGTCGGTGTGTGTGTATGTGTGTTTGAGTGGCTGTGTAAGTCAGGAATCATGGAAAGTATAAAACAGTCGGTAAGACACCTGACTTTTATGCCGCTATGTAAAAATATTTGCTCTAAAAATATAAGATAAAATACTTTTGTGAGCTGCGTATGTTAGAGAGGCTGTGTTCATATTCACACCATCACACTGTACAAGAACCCTTAGGTATGGAACCAGAAACCTTGTTCTTTGTAGTCATCCCACCTAACCACAACGTCCTTATGTGCTTTGTCTCCCCATTTGGCGTATAAAGCCTGTCTGTTCCTGAGTAGATGTGCGTAGGGGGGGCAGGCGAGTATAATATATCTGTGGGGTGGAGGAGTTTCCAACTGCCTGGTGGCGTAAAGGTTAGGTGGGTATCCTCCGATACGGAAGGTTACTGGTTCGTTCCCCCTGCTCACCTTATGTAAATCTATATAAGTTTTAGAGCGAGTGCATGTGAGTATAAGAGGACTACGGAAAGCTGAAATTGTTGGCCACGCGGGTGGCTCAGGTGTCTTATGCGCCATTCAAAAGGTTGCTGGTTCAATTCCCATGAGCCCTAACAGTCGTGGTGTCCGTGGTGGTGGGGTCGGCATTAGGTTAGGTGAGTGCGTGAGTCGGTGTGGTTGTGTATGAGTATGTATCTGTTTGTTCCGGCGTGTTTGTGTATGTCAGGACTCATGGGAAATGAATCACGAGATAAGGCACCTGTTTTTATGCCGTTATCTAAAGATATTTTGTGCTGAAAAAAAAAAAATAATTGTTGCGTAGAGCTATTTATATATTTACACGGCTGTTTATTTCAAACACAACCATGAAGAATCGAACCACCAACCTTCAGCATCATAGGCAGCCCACTAATCCGTCGCGCCACAAGGTGATTACAAGCAACTGCTTTCCCCGTGGATATATAATGCCTGCCTGTGCCTGACTCACGGAGGCGGTATATAAATGTGAAACAGAAAGGATTGTTCGATTACCGTGTGGTGTAATGGTAACGTATCGACCTTCCATCCAAAGGGCTGCCGGTTCTAATCCAAGCGCATTGCAAAGCTTTATTAGTAAGAGATACGTCCTTCTTTTATTTATTTTACAAAAAAACTTGCATTTAATAAATG
>VKOC01048916.1:0-14345 GCA_009364415.1 Spea multiplicata
GTACTGGCTGACTTGGCATGATAGGAGTGTGATTGCTAACGGCAATCACAGTCCCATCATGCCTAGGTTCCAGGATTTACTGGTTGGATGTGTAAGTGCTGGAACCTAGGCATCATGGGACTTTGATTGCTGTTAGCAATCACACTCCTATCATGCCAAGTCAGCCAGTACATGCTGAAACCTAGCTAGCTGCCCCCCCCCTTGTGTATTGATGCTGCCAGCAGTATGGGGTCTACACATCACTTACAGCCACCCTGTACCAGCATGTACTGGCTGACTAGGCATGATAGGAGTGTGATTGCTAACAGCAATCACAGCAAGCACAGTCCCATCATGCCTAGGTACCAACATTTACTGGTTGCCTGGGTATGATAGGAGTGTGATTGCTGTGTGGGCAGTGTGGATGCCAGGGCTGGCTTTGGGGTGTGGGTAATTCTGGGGGTTTTAAATATACCTTTTAATGCTGTGTTTTTATGTGAATTCCAATTGATCTATACCTGCAATGCTACGTTTCATATACTATTGTATACCTGCAAATACAGGATTTGTATGTCTGATTCTGTTTATTTGATATATACCTTCAGTGCTGAGATCACAAGTTAATTTCAGTTGATCTATACATGCAAAGCTTGGTTTGTGTGTTAACGTGTTGATCTATACCTGCTATTGGCAACTGGGGCTAATATTAATATATATGGGCAGCAGGGGCATCAATACACAAGGGGCAAAAACACTAAGGGGGTATAAACAACAATGCAGTGTGAAAAATCCATCCTGATGTAGACGTCTGTGACGTAGATTGTGTCCTGCTGTTTGTGTGTTTTTGGTTATCGGTGTAGCAGAGCCTGTCCTCGGGTGTGTGTATAGGTGTTGGTGTGGCAGAGCCTGTCCTGGTGTGTGTTTGGGTGTTGGTGTGGCAGAGCCTGTCCTGGTGTGTGTGTTCAGTTATCAGTGTGGCAGAGCCCGTCCTAGGGCCAGTCTGTGTGATTGGGTGGGTGTCAATGTGGCAGAGCCTGTCCTGATGTGTTTGGGTGTCTGTGTGGCAGAGCCTGTCCTGGTGTGTGTCTGTGTGTTGGTGTGATAGAGCCTGTGTTGGTGTGTGTGTTTGGTCATCTGTTCCTGGCACTTAACTTAGAGTAGGAATTATTTCATTTATATTTATCTAGAGATAAAATGCCCTCCTGAAGTTGTAGTGACTTCAGGGGACAAATCGTTCAAGGCCCTGAAATAATTTAGTGGAAAAGTTATTTATTGTGTTATTATATTTATTTCAAGGATTAGTCGCACTCAATTGTGGCTTCAGGCTTCCCGTGTTGAATGACCAAGTATTATTTTAGCCCAATAATAAAAGTATAATTCCATAGCACATAACTTTTGGAAATTATGAATGCCCCCCCAGTTTGACTGTGGTATCTTGTGTGCCCCCCCTATATATTGTTTCTAGAGTCGCCACTGGCGCTGGGGGAATTCATTCACCCGCACACAGCTACGAAACGTTCCATTTCCCTGCGGCAATCACATGCAACCCGTTCAAGCGCTTTCAGATCCGGATTAAAGATATATATATATACTATATGACCAAAAGTATGTGGACACCTGACCATCACACCTGTACGAGTTGGTCCCCCCTTTGCAGATATAACGGCTTCCGCTCTTCTGGGAAGGATTTCCACGAGATTTTGGGGAGTTTCTGTGGGATTTTTGTCCGTTCATCCAGTAGAGCATCTGTGAGGTCAGACACTGATGTTGGACGAGACGCCCGGCTCGCAATCTCCGTTCCAGTTCATGCCAAAGACGTTGGATGGGGTTGGGGTCGGGGCTCTGTGCGGCCGGTCAAGTCCTTCCACCCCAAACTCATCCAACCGCGTCTTTATGGAGCTCGCTTTCTACGCAGGGGCGCAGTCACGCTGGAATAGAAAAGGGTCTTCCCCAAAACTGTTCCCACAAAGTTGAAAGCAGAGCATTGTCCAAAAACTACAGTAGGCACGATGTATTCCAGTAGGTAACGTTCTCCTGGCATCCACCAAACCCAGATTCATCCATCAGACTTCAGGCAAATGTGAAGCGTGATTCATCGCTCTAGAAAATACATTTCCATGGCTCCAGAGTCCAGCGGCTTTCCACCACTCCAGCCGACGCTTGGCATTGTGCACAGACTCATCTTAGGCTAGTGTGCAGCTGCTCGGCCATGGAAACGCATTTCATGAAGCTCCTGACCGACAGCGCTTGTGCTGATGTTTCTTCCAGAGGCAGTTTGGATCTCTGTAGCGAGCGATGCCACAGAGGACAGGCGATTTTTTACTTGCTACGCGATTTAGCGCTCGGTGGCCCTGTTCTGTGAGGGTGCGCGGTCTACCGCTTCATGGCGTTACTCCGAGACGCTTCCACTTCACAATAATTACGCTTACAGAACACCGGGGCAAATCTAACAGGGCAGAAATTTCATGAACTGACTTGTGGCTAAGGTGGCCTCCCATGACAGTGCCAAGTCACTGAGCTCTTCAGTACGACCCATTCCACTGCCGATGTTTGTCTATGGAGATGGCCGCCTATGTGCCTGATTTTTGACATCTGTTAGGAATGTACTATTATCCATAAATACATATTATCGCCACTTTGCTTCAAATAAAAAATACATTATAACAATAATTTTCTGAAGAATATGTGTCTCATTCTTTCCACATCCTCCAGGTCGGACTCCGTGCACCTATGGGGGCTCTCAGCAGCTGCTTCTTCAGCCTAAATGGCAGGACCACCACAGGACATTCATTTAGGATTCCTCTCTGTCAACAGAGGGTGGAATAGAGTTGTTCATCGCAGCAGCAAACGTGTGCTTCGCTTGTTATTACCCTAATTCTCCTTTTATTTGCTGAGCTCCTCGGTGTAGTTTGTCATCTTGTGTGGGACAATGGGGTGGCTGAGCCTTACTCAACCTCAATCATCCCCGTGGGTGAAGAATCAAAAGATCTCAGCGGGGTGGTGGGGGGACCAGCTGGGACTCAGAGATCCTCAGAGAATAGAGGGTTTAGACCCTGGGGAAGTGGAATTCAGCTGTGAATCCTGGAGACTCCAGGGGGCCGAACACTGAGGCTTCCCAATATAGCAATTAGGGGCCACCATATTGGTAAAGTACCTACATCGGCCAAAGGGGCAGCTCTCAAGGGCAAAGAGTTTTCCATACATTGGATCACGTTTTATTTATTAATTAATCTATAAAATTGACACGCATTAAGACATACCAGTACGGAAGGAGGAGAGGGAGCTGCTCTTGTGAGCTTACAATCTATTAGGGGAGTCGAGGGGGGGGGGGCTGGTGAAGGACTCCTTGGTTGAGGATGACTGCAGGAGATCTCCAAGGTGGGGGGGAAGAACAGATGGTTTCTTTTCAGGTTTCAGGTGGTTGGTGTTAGGAAGACAGATTGCAAGCTTTTCTGAACAGGTGGGTTTTCAGTGAGCGTTTCAGGTTCGGAATTCCCGGGAATAAGCGAGGTTTTGGGTAAAATCTTTCGAAGGCTCACAGCTGCCCCGCACCACCCCCGATCTGCCACGGAAAGGGCAAGTTGAGGTTGTCTGTGTAGTAATTGAGTATGGAGTTTCAATGCAGCCAGACGTACGCTAACCACAATATACTGCTGTCCATGGACATCGCGGAAGCCTACGGGGGTTTAACGCGGACACAGGGGGGACATTATTCCCAGGGGGGCGTCAGCAAACGTTTGCCACGAGACAGCTGATTACGCAACATCCCATGGAATACCGATGCACGCGGGTATCTGCTGGATACATTATACTGTGTAACCAAATGTTACGGGGGGGGGGGTCGTCTAAACTACTGGATTTTGGGTCACAGAAACACAGAATATGCCGTCTCGTCTTAAATTCACGGGCCGTAAGCCTACCCCCCGCATGTTTAAATTCCCACACTGTGTTGGCCTCTACCACTTCTGCTGGGAGGCTGTTCCTCTTATCTACGACCCAGGAACCCACAATGAAAGTCAACGCGAGAAGATGAAAGTCCTGCTGCATTCTTGGACACGGCTTATTACCAGTCCGGCCGGTTGGGGCGGAAGAAGAAATTGCTCCGTCCGGTTTAGGATAGAGAGGGGTGACAGGAACCTGCTGGGACTCTAACTGGATTTAAAAGAGATGCTCTCCGAGGGCTGAGAGAAGACCGTCTTAAAACAATGGTACTATTCACTCTAGAAACAAGACGAATCTTGCATCAAAAGCCTAGCGCTTAGATGTCCTCCGGCACCCAGCCTCCCGCGGAGAAGGAGACAGACTGGGGAAGGAGGGTGTGGGAAACAAAAAGGAGACCTAACACGCGTGTCTGGAGTTCACCACGTGAAGAAATATTACATGATAGGAAAAAGGTTTAAAAACCCAAAACACCCCCATAAGGGGGGGGAAAGGGGGTTATTAACAAAAACACAAAGCAGAGAGTTTTTCTGTTCCCTCTTTATAAGCTACAAATCATTCCAACATTTAAACACATCATCAAAGCCACGTATCTATTCTTCAACTAAAAAAAAGCTTTAGGAGAAGCTGCAGCTCCATAGCTGCAGTACAACAACCCCCTCTGTGGGTCCCATTTTTTACCCCAATGGGCCAATCAGTGGCAGGAAAGCACTACCTTTTAAATCAACGGGGCTGCTTTCTGCACTTGGGTACGGGGGTCTAGTTAGACCCCCCCCCCGTAACCCTTGCCAAGCCAGTGTTGGAGCCGAATAGAGGCGATTACACCGGGTGGGCAACGCTAGGCGCTGGGGGCAGTTAGAGAGGCAAATGCAGAATCCTCCCAATGCGTTTATAGTGGGGACCACGTGAAAACTTAAGGGGGCCACTCAGCTGTCATGGCCATTAAAATGCGCCCTTTAAGCTGGGGGGGCAACAGAGGATGTTCACACTACTGTATTCGCTCAATGAACAGTTTAATTATCCGACAGCTTCATCCGACAGCTTTAAACAGATCGACACACAAGGTACGTGACCCTCGCATTAAAAACACGTAGCGGGGGTCTCACAGAGTGCTGAGAGTTGCAGTCCGAGTAGCCGCTCGAAACATGACATAAAAAAAAAAGTTGATTTCATAACAAAGGGGGCGGCAAACGGGTTGAAAAAGAAAAAAATACAGCGCCTCATTATAGATCGACTGCGGAAAAGACGAGATTAACCCACTTTGACGTCTGGCAGCAATAATCAGTCACGGCTTTTAATCTTTACAGAGGATACCGCGTGTAACGCGTGGCTTTGCTTCCAAGCGGGGACAGGCGATCTCCGGCAGACCATCTGGTGGGAGCTGCACTTTCTGTGATTCTCACTCAACTTATTGGCTGCCTGAGCTTCGTGGGAGTCAGAGTCCTGAGAAAAGTTACCCGCAGGCCCTGTGTGTATAATCTCCCCCCCCCCCATCTTGGGTCAGAGGCGGGGCTAGGCCTTGGCGGAAGTGCTGATGTCATTGCGCGGTCCTGCTGACATCGGTGGGCGGTGCTGCTAGAAGCCCCGCGGGAAGAGGGGAAGTGACCTGGGAACTTCTGAGCCTTCCCTTGCGGGGCGCGGCCAGGACTGCCCACTGACTGTCAGCGGGAGGTCCCGTGAGGTCTGTGGGAGGTCCCGTGAGGTCGGTGGGAGTTCCCCTGACATCAGTGGGCGGTCCTGCTAGAAGCCCTGCGGGAAGAGGGGAAATGGGCGGGAAGAGGGGAAGGGGGGAGTACCGCAACGCCGCTCTGGCCGCCGGGAGTTTCTCCGTGGTGACCCAGAGAAGCGCCGCTTCAAGCGGAGACTTCCCAGCTATGGCCCAATCCATAACCCAGACCTCGAGTATCGAACTCCAGGCCTCAAGGGCTAAAGCCAGGCCGAGCTTTAGGCGAATCCTTGCTTTGAACTCAAATTATTTAATTAGTTCCAATGAGTTCCAGCACTCATACTGGGATATCCAGAAAATCTGGCCTGGATACGGCCCTTGAGGCCTGGATACGGCCCTCGCGGCCTGGAGTTTGATACCCCCCGATCCTATACGCTAGAGGGGGAGGTCTTGTATTTGGAGTGTGCGAAGTTCTCAATGTATGAATGAGGAGCTGGCAGGTGTCAGCCGGCAACTACTAAGCGCAAAGTTTCTTGCTAAAATGATACTCAGATTTCACTCAAATAAGCAAATTCAACCTGAAAAAATAAATAAATAGGGGCAAAAGTAAAAAAAATAAAAAATAGTAATAATAAGAATATGCTGATATATGTTTATTTCTTATAGCGATGGAGTTTAGTGCTGGGAAAAAGAAATACAAAAAAGTAATAAAATTGGAAAAAATGTAAAGTCAGATAAACGGAAGTATTTTTGTAGCTAAAGAAAAGTGTAAAAATAAAAAAACGATTTAAAAAAAAAATTGCCATATGAGGCAAAGTGCCGTATTTATAAAGATGAACATTGGGGCAAATATTTAAATGTGGAGTAGTCGCCATGGCAACCAAAGGAATCTTCCTGCTCCACATTTAGACCGTTGCCCAGATTCGCACTATAATAGGATCCAGAGAACGACGTAACATAGAACTGATTTGCTGAACGCGATGCGGCCTCAGAATTTTCGGAGGAAACAATAAAACGGGTGAAGGGGCAGATTCTCGGGGGGTCACACAGTGGATGTGACACCTTCCTATCACCCCCCCCCAGCTGTGATCATATATAGGACTCCCGATTGGTGCTTTTTCTCCCAGTATGTTATGGTTGATATCCCTGCTTGAATACAGGTGACGCAAGTGTATCTTTAAATAATGACAAGTTAAGGGTTTTTTTTTTTGTGAGAACCGGTATTAGAACTATTTTCATTCATGGGCTATTAAAGGGTTAATCCCTAATGTGCCTCAGGGGCTTCTCATTAAGAAAACTCCCAGGTACGGACACCAGGCTGTCCCTTTAACATCCCGGAGGGCCCACTTACCGCTTTGAGTAGAGATGGAAAATGTCCAGAAATTTTGAAGCCATGGGGAAAAAAAACAGGAAAAAAAACAGGAAAAAAACATTTTTTTTTTCCTGGAAAAAACCCGAAATTTTCAGAAAAATTTTAAAAAAAAATGCAGAGTGGGGTAGTTTTACAAATTGTAATGTATTTTGTGACACTGGGAACATGAAATGCAGCGAACATTACATGCTTGGAATAAAAGTACAGCTTATTCAGTAAATAATAAAATAAATTTGCTTTTTAAAACTTTATTTTTTGTTGCAAACGGAACAGCGAGGTCTGTATATATATATATTAAAAACATTTCCACTCTACCCGAGAACCGGTCAAACGCAACAAAATAAATGAAGAAGCCAACAAAAAAAAACAAAAGATCTCCTCTGATCCTCCTGCACGGATTGGACGGGGAGAGCGATCACAATCGCCCAGTCAGATCTGCTCCTTGGCGCCAACCGCAAATGAAAAAGTAACCGGCATTGTTTGTGCGTCTTTCATAAAGCTCTTCGTGTGACATAGAACGCCGCGTCATAAACAGATTATTTACCATAAAAGGAGATATTCCGCTCGCCGTTTTGTTTCAATTTTTCCGAAAAAAACAACAACAACAAAAAACGGCTTTGGAAACAAACAGAAATATTATTTACTCAGTAAGTGGAACAGCGCCTTTAAAGAGCTTTCAAGTGCTTTATTACACGAGCGAATGATGTCATTGGAGTTTTGGGACGGCAGCTTGTGCTTTGCGAGTTACGAGCCAAATGACCCAGTCTGCTGAAGAAGGGAAGCAGACGGCGATGCGGTCAGCAAATATTACTCATCGTCCCCGCAGCGACTCCAGGGTCCCTGCCTCGCTTCCTCTAATGATCGCGATAACGCGGAGACGAGACCGCTCCTCCTCTGCCAATGAAGCAAAAGGAACGTTTAAAAAATTAGTGACATTTCAATCCAATCGACCCTCAGTACCATACATAAAATGTCTAGCGTTTAATTAGAGAGCTGGTCAAATAAGAACTTTTAATAATATTTTTTTAAAATTTAATTAAAGACCAAAAATTAAATTATGGTTTTTTTTTTTTTTATTATGGGATTTTACTTTACTGAGAGAGTGGTAGATAAGTGGAACAGCCTCCCAGCAGAGGTGGTAGAGGGTAATACAGTGAGGGTATTAAACATGCATGGGATAGACATCCGGCTCCTGAATCTAAGCCGAGACCAACGACTGATTAAGGTTTGAGTCTTTACAGCAGACTAGACGGGCCGAATGGGGGCCGATCTGCCGGCAAGAGGTTTTAGGATATAAAACAGTGTTACGGAGTTCCGGTGGGCAGCTTCAGCTCTGCGCCTGGGGAATTCTCATGCACCTGCTGTTAGGAACTTGAATGGCGTTCTAATTCCAGCATTCAACTCACCAAGCTGAACGCTGGGGGGGGGAAATAAATAGAGGGGGGGGGTTGTGAAATAAACATCAGAAAAGAAGCGAAGCTCACCCCCTCGGCGCGTAAAGAGTTAATATTTACATGCGCTGTGAATGCGTTCCGCTCACAATGGCCTCCGCTCATTAGAAGGCATTTTCAGAAAGTCTCAATAGCGCCGATTAATTGCAGACGCCACGTTTTAGTTACAAGCGAGTTAACAGGCTAATTATCGCGCTTCCATGGGGCCTGATTGGGGAATTTCAACTGATTTTCCATTTTTTTTTTATCGTTTATTTCTCGGCTTCATCATCTGACTCGCGATAAAGATCTGAAACATGCGCCGATATATAGAAGAAGAGGTCGAAACAATACAGACGCAGATACGTTCATACAGACGGTTCTCGATTTACATCAGCTTAGGTGATTCACGCTTACAGCACATGTGAGACCCGACCTCACGTTACGTGCATTTTGGCCCAGTCCCCTACTTACATCGCGTGGCCCATGTAGTGTGAGGACTCTGTCTAAAGCCACCAAGTATTCCGTGTTCCGTGCTACAAATGATAAAGAAAAGCTAAAATTCCAAAGTATCTCCACATAAAAAACAACAAAGGGCTGTGAAAAAGAAGAATATAAATCCACCTGGTACTGAACTCATTACATATATAACACACGCAAAGGACATATTAACATATTGGCTACCTGAAAACCACGGGGTAATAAAAGTCTCCACGTAGAATTCGGTGATCGTAAAAGGCCAACAAATCCCTTATCCAGCACCATTAAAGCGGCATTGATAAAGTAATCCTGCATGTCACACACATAGTAACACGGAAGCCCGTTCTAACCCCGCTCGTTCCCTCATCTCCCTCCTCTCCATCGCACCGCATACTCACACGCGGCACTCTGCAGCATATGCTGACACACTCCCGCTAACACCACACACTAACACCCGCACTAATACCATATGCTGACATACACACTCCCGCTAACACCACACACTAACATCCACAAACACACGCTGACACGATATACTAACACACACCCATGCTAACACCACACACTAACACACACACTAATACCATATGCTGACATACACACTCCCGCTAACACCACACACACTAACATCCACAGACGCTGACACGATATACTAACACACACTCATGCTAACACCACACACTAAAACTTACACTCATGCTAACACCATACACAAACACCATATGCTGACATACACACTGACGCACAGTCATGCTAACACCATACACTAACACACTCTAATACTATACATGCACACACATGCTAACAGCATACACTAGCACATGTTAGCACGCACCATATACTCACAAACACATGCCCTAACACAAGCACATTCTATTTCCATACAATAATGCACAATCACTCTAACACCATACACTTACACACATAGACACACTCACTCTCCCCATGCAGGTCAGACAGCTCCCTCACCCTCAAACCCGTGGCACTCGTCTTAGCATACCCCTGGGCCTAGGTCTCTGACCTGGTTGGGGGCCAACTATGAGACCCGCCCCACATTTTGCTTTGTACCTGCAGGAGGGAGACCGAGTTTGGCCAGGTTCTCGGAACCCTCGAGCCAGCCAGCCCCATTTTTGACACGCACAGCCCAGGACTATGTGTAATTCATAGGGGCCTACTTTCCTAACGCCGATATAACCACCCCTTAACTAATGTACAAGGGTCTTCAAGGCGAATTTACCCTCTGTGGTTACCCCATCTTGTCCTTAACACTACAGACCTGGTGGGGCCAGTTACCATGGAAACCAACCATCTTGGAACACTTTCCACTGAAATACCGGTAATTCTTGAGGTTCATTTCTATATTTTTGTTCCTCTATCAATGAATAAAATGTCTATAAAGCAGAAAATCCCCTGCCTTTCGTATCTACCTCGGTCAGGCGTAACCATGAAAACAGATGAATATTCTATCGTGCTCTCTGTGTCTAAAAACAAGTAGTTTTATTTAATGAACAATCAGCGATTCTGCCTCGGGGGATACATTTCTGTTCTTTAATAGTTAACGTTATTACTTTGTAACGAGGGCGCCAAGTGCCCCAATCGCGAAGCAACATTTTAATAGCCATTAGAATGAGCGTGCGGCCCTCGTCTTCTAATACACAGAACGGGGTAGATCTTATACAGAGATGGTAAAAGAAAACAGGTGTTTAGAACTGGAAAATCCGACTGGTATTATGTGACACGGCGGGCCGAAGGCACAGCTGTCCTTTGTTAAAAACAACAAGTTTTGCTGGAGGTCAAATGAGTTAATAAAGGGGAAAAAAATGTGTTGTTGTGGCTGGGTTGGAATCAGCCGTTATTCAGCCGGGGCTCGGCCCATGTTCACTAAATGATGCTTAGACATAGTGATGTAGGTCTGCCGGGGGCCACAGTCCCCCTGATACAGGGGGGGGCAGATCGCCCCCTCTTGGTCTATGCCAGGGGTGTCCAAACTGCGGCCCTCCAGCTGCTGCAGGACTACATCTCCCATAATGCTCTTTCAGCTAAGGGGCTGGCTGAGGGCTATGGGAGATGTAGTCCTGCAGCAGCTGGAGGGCCGCAGTTTGGGCACCCCTGGTCTGTGCTATAGACTTCATTAAAAGGCGCTGCGTACCTTTAAGACACGGCACGCTGGGATATGGCGCCTCTTAAAGGTGCAAAGCACCATTAATTGTATTTGGGAGACCGACCACCAAGGGGGGGGGTGGCTGGGAGTTCTGCTCTAGGTGGGGCCCCCCGGAAGTAAATAAATTACTGCTTAGACATTATCCCCTTTAAAGGACTCTTACCACTAAGTAGTGATTGATACAGCTGAATGCAGCAAAATGTGGTGTTATGACATCATATGGAATCGTGTGATGTACACATCATGATGCAAATAAACAGGAACTAGAGTTTCCCTGGGACTTTGTAGCCAGCTGTGATGAGACAGGATATGTACTAAGGTAAATTGGGACTTTCCTGTGAAAACTGGGACACTTGGGAGGTCTGCTGGTGGAAAGGCTTTTAAATACCTTAGGTTGGGATAGGTCATTTGTTTATACTGATATGAAGTTAGTAGTAATGTGGTGATGTCATTATGTAGCTCAGTGACACAGGAAGTATGTCACTTCTCAGTATGGCATAAAAATGCTGTTACTGCGAAGTTAAAGGTTTTCTCAGGCGGGGGGGATATTTTCTCTCATACGAGTCGCTTATAATCCAAAATATTAGGAACAATTGTTAAAGGGGATCAAATCTCTGAAACATATTAACCCCTTAATAACTCATAAAGATCCCACGCAGAATCTTTTGGTAAACAGCCCTGGAGTAGAACGCCAGGTGTCTTGGAAGTGGTCACGTTGAGTAATAATGTTTTTATTCTATACCGACAGAGCATGAAAAACACATGTTTTCACAGGAATCAGCTGTTTTAACGATATTTTCAGTTTCAATGTATACATATATTTTTCTCTGTTCCTGATTGGCCGGAATTCTGTATATTGTGGTTATTTGTATCTTGGTTTTGGTTTTACACACACACACACACATACATATATACACACATACATAAACACACACGTACATATATACACCCCCCCCACACACACACACACATACATACACACAGATACACATATATATATATAGATATATACACACAATACATACGCACACACACACAAACACACACATACATATACAACATACACACAGATACACACATATATATACACGCATACACACACATTCACATACATATAGACATACACACACACATATATATATATATACACACATACACATTCATACCCACACACACACACATACATACATACATACTACCGTTCAAAAGTTTGGGGTCACTGAGCTGTTTTCATGGGGAAAAAAGGGGTTTTCTAACCATCAATTATCCTTTTAAACTTAAACTTGGATTCCTGGATCAGCAAACACAACGTGTAAAAGGCCCCTGTACAGCTATAAGCTTCTAACGTGAATCGGGGCAGATAACGTCCGTCCTTCTGTCTGCCTGGGGCAGAGGATTCCGGGGGCCGCAGGGATTTCAGAACATCGTTAAAAGGGCAATTCAGCCTTAAACACCCAGCCAGTCTCTTCCATTTTACCCTGGGGGCAGAAACCGGGATGAGACTCGATAGTTTCTGTTCTGTGATTATTACCGTGCGTTACCTGCATGCTACTACTTTCATACCTCCCAACAGTCCTGGTACACGGTACAGTCCCAATATTTTGACACTGTCCTTTTGCAGCACATACCACCGCTGTAGCTCCCAGGTAACTTGGTGCACCCATACACCTGAGCATCATCCGGTCTGCCTGGGAAGAACTGCCGTTAGTTCTCCAACCTACCGCCGAGTTCCTCAAAAAACCCGGAACTACCAAATATTCATTTGATTTGGGTTTTTCCTCTGTTCACTCACTTTGATGCTCTTCGGATGCAAATGGCGGCAGAATCTCCTAAACATGAACGCAACTACCATGTTTTAGGATTTTTTTTTTGACCATACATGCCATGGGGATAAGGAGTTTCTAGTTTCACAGTTTTTGAACTAAAGACCGGCTGAGGGTGCTGAGAGTTGCTAAAAACAAGGTCGTAGTTTACAAAAAAACCTTTCAATTATGTCCCAATTCACCCCAAATAGCCCGAGGAGAACACAAGCGCGCCAAACCCCGGCAGCTGTCTTTTGTTCCGGATTACTAATACGCGGAGAATTTTACGCCGCTTGAACCTCCGCTAAATCCACTTAGCGCTTTAGTATTTCAGACACGCGCTGCCACGTCAGGAGCTCCGTCATTCCAAGAATTCCATTCATAGAAGCTAACGCCGCCGTTTCTTTTGTGTGATCTCAGGCAAAACCTGATGTCTGCGATTAACCTTCATTTCACAGAGCGGCGGGCAGAAAGGCGGATTCACGGGAAAGCGATTTTGGGGTATTTTACCCCGAGCGCGATTTCGGACCACCGGTGGCAGCCGAGCCGCCGCACGGAGTATGTCATACAGACACGCTTAAAAAAAAAATAGCCGTCGTCTTATGCTGCCAGTCATTGGAAACGTTGGGTTTCTTTTCCCCAAAAATTCTTTCAAGAACCGGAAAGCAAAAATATACAAAAAAAAAAAAAAAATTTTATTAAAAATTTTTGTTTAAAAATTTATGTAAAAAAAGTTTAATGCTCCTTTAAATGAGACCAGTTTTTAAACGTGTATGGGTTAATTGGTATATAGTAATGGTTGATATTAATATATATATATATATATATGTATGTATTTATTTCTGTGCTTGCACATACATTTAATAAAAATTATGGATAATTGCATTTTCGAGAAAGTTATCAGCCTCCCTCCCACCGGCCTCCAAAAAAGGTTTGTTTGTCGGAATAGGACAAGAAAAAAATGTGATGTCATGTGACCACTTTTCCTGCTATCCTATTGGTTCAAAATAATAAATGATTTCTTCAGAAAAATCACAATGTGTCTTCCTAAGAAGAATCCGATTCCTCAGAATTCCGCGCTACCATAAAATGATTGACTCATCTCTGTGGATCATTAAATCCCGGGAACTGCGGCCAAAAAAACAACTTTTGCTTCGTTCAAATAAAATTTCTACGGCGATAGCTCCAGGTTGTTGAAGTGCCGGGATGTGGCTTATCCCGTTCCAAAAGTGTTATATTTTATTGGCTTGATCGTTTCCATGGTATTTAGAGCGAATTTTGAATTAAGTAATGCTCAGACTTCACTGCAATGCTATCAGAAGGGAGCCGTCATAAACCAGCTTCATATTGTAGCGAACCAAGCATAGATCATACGCGACCCATCTCATGCCTCCCAACTGTCTCACTTTGCACGGGACAGTCCCAACGAGCTTTTCGGGACAGAGCTAGAGCTCGGAGGGGCTGCAATCCTGTTGTCCCGTTTTTATTCTCTACTTTTTGGTTTGAGAATTGCGCG